>JAOVVI020015982.1:0-11021 GCA_028571085.2 Nepenthes alata
TAACCTCCGCTCACCACCGTTGATGGTCCGCGCGCCACCATGGCCGCCGGTCACCTGCGCCACCGCCGATTCTTCCTTCTCCTCCTCCTCTTACGGCTTCGCCGCCGATCTCACTCGCACGCCCACACCGCGCGCCAATGTCGACCACCACCGGCCGCCGCCGAACACCACCGGCACCATGCCGTCCTCGCCGCACGTCGCCGTCGCCAGCCGCCTCCCTCCTCCTCTCTTCTTCCTCCTCTGCATCGTACCAGAAACCCTAACTCCCTCTCTCCCTTTTCCCTTCTCTCTCCCCGACTTCTTCTGCCTTTTCTCTTTTTTTTTCCTTTTTTGTTTTTCGTTTTCTTTTATATATATATATATATTATATTATATATATATATATATATTTATTTTATTTTAATTTTTTTTAAATTCAGAATCCAAATCGATATTTGGGCAATAACACGGGCGCACCCCGGGCACCAGCCCAACCGATCCAAACATCCTTCCAAAATTTCTCACTATTTAATTAATTTTGCCACGTCTAATTTTCCTAAAATTATAATTAATATTTAATTAGTCCGAATAAAAATCTGGGATATTACAGTATATAATCAAAATTTTGACAGAGCACTCCTTTACTAGTTGTAGTCCGGCAAGTAGGGCCTCCTACTCATGGCGTTGTTGGTCGTTGGGAATCCAATGACCATTAAATACCTTATCTTTGACCCCTCATGTGTCCTCAGCACAATACCAGCTCCACAACCATCTTTCATTGATGAGCCATCCAAATGTAGAGTCCAAATGGTTGGGCTGTGTGGCTCCTTGGCTTCACAAGTGTCTCAGGAGTCCTGAGTTGGGATCGTGATTTCAAGAATAAAGTCTAACAGGGCTTGACCTTTTAAGGCAGGCCTCGGACAAAACTTTATATCAAACTCACCCAAATAAATGGCCCACTTGATTAACTACCCCGACGTTTCTGGCTTCTGCAGAATCACTCTCACTGGTTAGTCGGTTAAGACGATCACTTTGTGTGCTTGGAATTACGACCTCAATTTTCAAGTAGAATGTATGAGCGCCAGGGCCATCTTTTCCGCATGAGAATACCTTGTTTCAGCGTCAGCTAGGATTTTGCTGATGTAGTACACGAGCCGTTGTTTATCATCATGCTAACTGATCAAGGCTGAGCTCAAGGCTTGTCAGATACTGCTAGGTACTAGTACAACTCCTTGCCTATTGGGGAGAAGCTAGCAGAGGGGGGTTTGAGAGGTACCGCTGAGTTCTTAGAAGGCTTATTTGCAGTCGGCCATCCATTGAAAATTGTTAGTTTTTGTCCCTTTTAGGACCTTGAAGAACGGTAGGTGCTTCTCGGTGGATTTAGCCAAGAAGCGTAACAGCGCTGCTAGCCTCCCAGTGAGCTTTTGGACTTCTTTCACTGTCTGAGGGGATTTCATGCCAAGGATGACATCGATCTTTTTTGGGTTTGCTTCAATCCCTTGGCATGAAATAATGTAGCCCAAGGATTTCTCAAACGTCACTCCGAATGTACACTTTGCTGGGTTGAGCCTCATCTAGTACGCTCTTAGGACGCTGGAGGTCTTGCCCAGATCTCAGATGTAGTGGTTAGCCATTCTACTTTTGACGAGCATGTCGTCCACGTAGATCTTCACATTCCTCCCAATCTGCCATTCGAATATTTTATTCATGAGCCTCTGATAAGTCGCATCAGCATTCTTGAGGTCGAAGGGTATGACTTTGTAATAGTATATCCCTTGATCTGTCATAAATGTTGTGTGCTCATCGTCTTCAGAACTCATCCTTATTTGATTGTAGCCCGAATATGCGTCCATGAAACTTAGGAGCTCGTGGTCGGACGTCGAGTCTACGAGTGAATCAATCCTTGGTAGGGAAAAGCTGTAACACCATAAATATTTAATTAATTTTGATAATTATTTAATAATTAAACTAATGTGTTGGCCCAATAAATTAGAATATTACGATCAAGAAATTTAAGAATAAATACTTAGGCCATTAAATTAAATTTGGATTAATTAGTAAATTAATTAATTTAATTTAATTACGAACCGAGCTAACTAAATTCAGATATGACAGTTGGGCCGTAATGTTTCAAAATATATTGACTGAAAATATAATGAAGATAAAAATATTAAAAACTTGTCCTAGATTTGTATCAGGATATTAGTACGTTAATCGTTCAAGGGAGTCAGGTTTAAAGGCCTGTACTCCCTATGAACGGCCTGCTTGGACTTCTGCTACTTCTTAGGCACCCGAGAGCCTTGTCGGTCTTCGTACTTCCTTTTTTCCTCTGCTGACCTCGGGGGGAGGCTCTCCACCTGGACAGGCCTCTTCGCATCATTGGTTTCTTCGGTTGCTATGTAAGCTTGCATGATAGCCTTGGCCTTTGTAAAGGTTTGGGGACCCTTATGTATGAGGTGTTTAAAGAAAGCACCTCCTTCCAACGCGGATAGGAAAGCATTTAGTTTCACCCCATCCGCCAACTTTGGGATCTTCTTAGCCTCTGCTATTAATTTGGTTAAGAATCCCCTCAAACGTTTCCTGACTCCTTGCTTCACACGCACCAAGTGCCAGGCCTACTTCTCGCTCCGCTTGCTAGTGACGAACTGCAAGAGAAAACTTGTTTCCAGCTCGTTCAATGATTAAATAGAGTTTACTGGTAGCCCATAGAACCACACTCTTGCGTCCCCTCTGAGCGTCAACGGGAAGCACTGACACATGGTCATCTCGTCTAGGCCTTGGAGGCTCAGATATTCACGAAAGTGATCGAGATTGTCAATGGGATTGGTGCTCCCATCGTATATGTTGAGGTTTGGAATCTTAAATATCAGGGGGATGGACTTTAACCTGATCTCCGGTGTAAATGGAGATTGGAGTAAGTCAACTCTGCCTCCGTTGTCTCTACCAAAGACTCGTTGCCAAACCTTCTCCAACTTCTCCTCCACGTGGGGTAGGCCGGACATCTTCTTCTCGTTGAGATAGTTCCTCAACCCATAAAGGTTTTGGACTGCTTGAGGCTCCGAGTGGCCCCTAACCCTAGGTGGGACTTTGTCTCAAGGAACTGCCTCTTGGATGGCAGGCTCCTAGTTGTTGAGGAGGGACCAAAGATTTTACCTTTCTGAGCTCTCCTCCTGGGTCTGAGGACCTAAGCGACCTTCCAGTTGCTATGGGACTCTGCTGCTCGAGGTAACTTGAGCCCTCGGACCCATTTGTTGGATGGCCAGCTTACTGCTGCTCTTCTTCCCCTTCCCCCTATGGGACATCACGGTCTGGGAGGCCTTGGAAGGCACCCCTTTGAGCCACTCGTCCATCTTTGAGCAGAGGGTTTGGACAGCCTTGGACATGTCATCCATCCATGCTGCTAGCACCTGTACATATGGGACAGGATGTTCCTCTATCCTAACAGAAGTGGTAGGACCGTTGCCGTATGAGGCCACATCTCTGACAGGGACACTAGCTTGTGCTATTATGTTTACCATTTTCTTACTTACAGAAAACTTCTGGAACTTGTAGAAAACTAACTCTTGGTCGTTTCCTACAGACGGCGCCAGATGTTGCGTCCTCGGATCCTTACTCTGGTAAGGATGAGAATCTGACGGTAACACCAAGTCTTGAGTATGTAGAAGAGGGAGAGAGAGTATGTGACACATAGGATTTTTACGTGAAAAGCCCCCTATTAAATGAGAGAGAAAAACCACTGGGACTCTTTGGTCCGAGAGCTCTGCTTACTATGATGTGTTGGGCTACAAGGAGATTTCTGATGGGGACTGAGCGTATGGGAACTCTCTTGAGTCACTCTTACAACACTAGTCCACTCTTTCTCTCTCTATAGTACAGTGTGCCTCCTTTCTTTCTCTTAGTGAGCAAATACAAGAGTTAGGATCCTAAAATTTGAATCCTTTGGTAGGTGTAAAGTAAATGTATTTGTAGTGGTTGGAATCCTCTACATGGAGCTACCACGTGGTAGTCGACGTGGGCAGGAAGCATGCCACCAACTCTACCAATCCAATCCATTGTGCCAGGGACGTTACGTGTACGCTGGTTGATCTTTCGTGTCATCACATCTATAGTGATCGGGCATGTGTTGCAGGCCATCATTCTCTATGAAGTCTGACAGGGCTAACTACTAAATCTTTGGCACGCCGCTTTTGCAGATATGGCTGACGTCCGAGGCCCACCTTAAGCCCATAGGCCTGAGTGGACTATAAGTCCACTAGGCCTCACGAGCTATCCCTGGCACCCGAACCTCTTGGGCCTATTGGATCTCTGTGGCATAAGGGTCCAACTCCATGGGAATAGATCCCACAAATGGGTCTTAGGTATATGTACCCATCAGAGATTAAAATAGATATTTTTTATTAAGCTGAATGGTTCTAGATTTTTATGTTTTTATTTTTAGGTTAATAATTCTTTTAATCTTAAGTAATATTATAATTTGATATCTGAATCTTCTATTTTTATAAAAATTCTTTCTCATATTTTATTCTTCACATTTTGAGTTACTGAAATTTATAATCACTCAAATGTTGGATTTCATTTTATTCTTGTTCAAATTTTGAGTATAAGGATAAATTACAAGATTCATTTTCTTAGAGTTCATAGATTTGATCATTTTCATTCTAGTAATTTTTTAGTTCTTTTGCATGAGAGAACTATTAGTTTTGTGAAAATTATTTTTTAGAATAAGGTTGGTAACCATGTAACGAATCTTTCTTTCTAAAAGGATTTATTGTAGTCTCTTCTTCTTAATATAATTTTTATACTATTTAAAATCTTAAAAAGTTCGCCAATGTAAATTGGATAGAACCATTTTTAAATTTGTTATTTCTTACTCTCTTTTTCCAATAAATGATTGGGAGGTTATTGTTGAGGTTAGATGATGTCCAATAACCCAACAAATAGATACAGTAAAGGAATTAGAAGGAAAAAAAGTGAACACCTAAATTTTTACGTGAAAAAATCCTTATCAAATAAGGAAAAAAATCACAGAACAATCTGTCAACGGAACAAATTTCACTATATGAGGCGAGGAACTATTTATATGGTTACACGGTCACAAGAGAAAAGAAAAACGAAGAACATAGTATAAGCAATATACTATGTGTTGCTCTCAATTCTCTCCTTCACAGTTTCTACTCTGTTTTTCACTTAGCGTCTCTTTTTCACACACAAAGCAAATTCGTCTACTTGCCTTTAACATAAAGGCCCATATTCAGCAAATCTGAAAAATATTTTATATCTACCGACAAGATATGTCCTTACCAATAATATGAATATGCTATGTATAAAATTGATTCTTCATAACCGTCTGAAATCACGTGCGTTCAGAAGATCTGCTGACCTAGAAACATTTTCGATTTCCTTTGGTGGATGACCAACACTCCACTATTCACTTCCTTCACAAGGCCGGTCAATGTCCATTGACCGTCCTCTCCATAATGACGGACATTTATCTGTTTGGAATCCTTCAGCAATGCTAGGCGACTCATGCTTATTATCGGTCAACATGTTGATCGGTTATTGTTGTCCGTCCAAGAAGTTCTCCGATTACAAGGATTTTCACACAATAGTGATTCCCAACAAACTTTTCCTCATGACCGTGAGGAGGTAATATCTGTCAGCCCAACCAAGTTGCAACAAGTTTTATTTTTGCCATTTGGAAAAATCTTGATCATCATGCCAGCTCCATTTTTCTCAGTACCGACCTTCTCCAATAATAGTAGACCGATTTTAAGCACGTCTCTCACCCAATTATATCAAACGTCAATGTGTTTCGATCTAAAATGGAATGAAGAGTTCTTACAGAGATGTATGGTACTCTAATTGTTACAAAATACCTTATGCTATTCCTATCTAAGACCCAATTTTTGAACGAATTTCCTCATCCATAACATCTCCTTACAAGCTTCTGTCACTACGAGATACTCGGCTTTAGTAGTTGATAAGGTGACACACTTCTGCAGCTTGGATTGCTAAGAAACTGTACCTCCCGTAAACTTCAATAAGTATCCTAAGGTAGACTTACGGGAGTCAATATCTCTTGTCATATCAGTGTTTGAATAGCCCTTCAACTGAGGCTCGTCGCTTCGAAGACACAGGCACCTCTTGAAAGTTCTTCGAATATATCTCATGATCCACTTGACTGGAGACTAGTACTCCTTCCCTAAGTTTGACAGAAATCGGCTGACTGTGCCAACAGCATGTGTTATGTCTGGTCTTGTGCACACCATGGCATACATCAAGCTTTCCATAGTTGAGGAATAGGAAATGCCTCTCATGTATATCTTCTCTTCGTCCGAGGATGGACACTGGCAAGTACTCAGCCTATGGTGGTTTGCCAATGGTGTGCTCACTGGCTTTGACTTGTCAATATTAAATCGTTGGAGCACTTTCTCAACGTAGCACTCATGAGACAGTCACAATTTCTTTGCCTTTCAATCGCGAATAATTCTGACGCTAAGAATTTGCTTCACCGATCTGAGGTCCTTCATTGTGATCTGAACACTGTTACGTTCAACAATCAACATGTCATCCATGTACAGTAGAAAGATAACAAAATTATTATTGGAAAACCTCTGTACAAATACACAGTGATCATAAGTAGTCCACCGATACCCTTGACTAGCCATAAATAACTCAAACTTCTTGTACCACTGTCTAGGAGCATGCTTCAAGCCATACGACAAACAGGTTACTCTTTCTTAGACGATAGTTAAGTTGCTCCTTTCCCTTAACCTTGAACCATTCCGACTGTTCCATATAAGTCTTCTCCTCAAGTTCACCATAGAAAAAAGGTGTCCGAACATCCATTTACTCCGCCTCAAGGTTCTGAGCAGCAACCAAACCCAACACAACCCGTATGGAGGACATCTTTACTATTGGAGCAAAGATCTTATCAAAGTCGACTCCCTTTCGTTGATTGAAGCCTTTCACCACTAGCTATGCCTTATATCTCGGCTTCATGGTATTCTCATCCATTTTTAACTGGAAGACCCATTTGTTCTTTAGATCCCTCTTCCCATTGGAAAGATTGGTTAAATCAAATATGTAATTCTCATAAAGAGAACTCATTTCATTCTTCATGGCTTCCAGCCATTTCTCCTTACTGTCGTCCTCCATAGCCTCTTCAAAACTCTCAAGCTTTCCAACATCAGTGGGCATAACATATTTACTTGGTGACAGATGAACAGACGGCCGTCTGTTTCGTGAGGATCATTTGATAGGAACGTTCTAAGCCGGTAGAAGGGTAATCCCATCCCGATTCTCGTCTAGTGCCGTCACAGCCTCACCATTTTCCTCAGCCGCCTCAGGACCATTGTCCTCGTCTTCCAGGAATACCAGACGAACAATTTTGACACTTACTTTGTTCGTCTGCTCGACATCACACTTGGCCTTCCTGTCAATAATCTCGATCGTTTCATCTTCAAGAAAGGTTACTTCCCTTGATCGAACAAGTCTTCTTCCAATTGGATCATAAAATCTATAACCTGCTCATCTTTTCCCATAGTGCAGAAAGATGCACTACATCTTTGGCTCTAACTTTATCCTTTCATCTCTTGGAACATGAACAAAAGCTTTATATCCAAATACTCATAGATGATCATAGGATGGCTCCTTGCCTAACCATTTTTTCTCTGGCACTTTACCCTTCAAAGGTTTACTGGGTAACCTATTTATAATGTAGGCCATTGTCTTCAGTGCTTCAGCCCAAAAAGATGTAGAAAGTTTGGCCTTCGAGAGCATACAACGTACTCTCTCCAGAAGTGTACGGTTCATCCGCTTAGCCACTCTGTTTAACTGGGGCGTCTTCGGTAGCGTTATCTGATACCTAATACCATGTGACCGACAATAGACATCAAAAGACCCTATGTACTCGCTGTCATTATCGCTTCGGACAACCTTTGACTTTTTTCACGTCTGACGCTCAACAAGAGTATGAAATTGCACAAACACACCGAGGACTTGGTCTTCAGTGGGTAAACCAACAGCTTTCTAAAACAATCATCAATAAAATAAATAAAGTATTAGGCTCCACCAAATGATTTCTCTTTAAACGGCCGACACACATCTATGTGGATAAGATCAAGCATTTCCTCCTTTGTGGAGGATGAGTCTCCATGGAATGAGACTCTCCTTTGCTTGCCGACTAAACAGTGAGGACACGTATTTTGTCTATCCTCCTTTACTCCGGTGATAAGACCTTTCCTGACCAAATGACACAATTCACGTTCACTCATGTAGCCCAACCTCATGTGCCACAAGTTCTCAAACTCCTTGCTACTTACGTCATTCACGTCCCTAGCCCCTGCACTGCCTTCATCAGATACAGGCCGGAGTACTTTTTTCCTATTGTCACAACCAGAGATCCTCTAGTTAGTTTTCATTCACATTCACAGAAGGTGTTATAATAACCTTCATCATCCAACCGGTCAGCTGAGATGATATTGAGCCTGATATCGGGGACATATCAAACATCTTTTAGTAACAATTTCTTCCCATTATTGGTAACCAGTAGAACATCACCCTTACCAATAATTTGGGATGTTCCTTCACTTTTCATCATCATCATTTTAAAATCTCCTGGAGTATAGGATGCGAATAATTTTCTTCTAGACGTGACATGTAAGGTGGTACTAAAATCAATCACCCAGTCAGACTCCTCGCCCGTCAAGTTTGCCACATTCTCTTGACACATCAATAGGAGATCACCTCCTGTAACCACTGAGACTGAAGACGTTTCCTCTCCTTGTCCCTTATCTCCTTTCTCTTTCTCCGTATTTTCACGCTTTCACTTGAAATAATATTTCTTAATATGACTATTCTTGCCACAGTGATAGCACTCATGGTTTTGATACATCGATCGTAATTTGCTACGGCCTTTCTCTCATGGTTTCTGGCCGCGACCTCTACTCTTTCCCCTAGATTCAGTCATAAGTATTTCAGAGTGAGAGGACAGCGAGGTCCCTTGTGACCACATTGACTCATTTATAAGCAATAAAGTAATAACCTCGTCCAACCTTAGTATATCCTTTCTGAATAATAAGGTAGTAACAATGTGATCATAGGAGGCCGGCAGAGATACCAGTAGTACCAATGCATTGTCCTCCTCTTTGATCTCCTCACTAAGGACAGACATCTGTGTCAATATTCTATTAAAATTATCCAAATATTTTTTGAAACTCCCACCTTTCGACAAGCGTAAGGCATAAAATTACTTCTTTACATATAGTCTGGTTGTTAATGATTTGGACTTATATCGGCTCTCTAACTTTTTTCAGACCTCTGCCGAATCAATCAGGCTAAAAATCTCTTGGAGAGTGTTATCCACTAGGAATAATTTAATGGTACATTTGGAAATATCTCTTTTATCTTGTCATTTATCATCGGTCAGATTTATAGGCTTTTCATCCTTCTTATTCAATGCCTTCACTGTTTCCTTTCTGGTTAGAATATTCTTCACCCTCTCTTATCAGAGGATGAAGTTGCCCTGCCCATTGAACCGATCCATGCTAAACGGCAGATTTTTCAATGACAATGATGCCATTTAGATAGAGTTCTCAACCTATTTCTGATACCACTTATTGGAGTTAGATGATATCCAATAACCCCACAATAGATACAGTAAATGAATAAGAAAGAAAAAAAGTAAACATCTAATTTTTTACGTGAAAAACTCTTATCAAACAAGGAAAAAATCACCGGATAATCTGTCAATGGAATCAATTCCACTATGTGAGGCGATGAGCTATTTGTACGGTTACACATTCACAAGAGAAAAGAAAAATGAAGAATGGGGCACAAGCAATACACTATGTGTTGCTCTCAATTCTCTCCTGCTTCACAGTTTTTACTCTCTCTATTTTTCACTTAGCCTCTCTTTTTCACACACACAGCAAGTTCATCTACTTGCCTTTAATATAGAGGCCCATATTCAGCAAATCTGAAAAATATTTTATATCCACCGATAAGATATATCCTTACCAATAATATGAATATACTCTGTATAAAATGGCTCCTCCATAGCCGTCTGAGATCACGTGCGCTCAGATGATCTGCTAACCTGGAAACCTTATGGATTTCCTTTGGAGGACGACCACATTCCATTATTCGCTTCTTTCACAAGGCTGATCAATGTTCATTGATCGTCTTCTCCATAATGACGGACATTTGTTCATTTGGAATCCTTAAGCAATGCTAGGCGAATCATGCTTACAACCGGTCAACATGTTGACCGGTTATCGTTGTCCGTCCAAGAAATTCTCCGGCTATAAGGATTTTCATACGAGAGTGATTTCCAACAGTTATTACAGTTAATATTTCAACAATATTTTGCTGCTGTTCAAACATAATAGTGTCATCTTCCTCGGCAACTTAGACTTGTTCTTTATGGTTAAAAATGTAAGTTTTTTCATCTAGGGTGAGAGAATTTTACCACTAAAATTTGAGTGTGCTTGTAAATCTAACAATAGTAAAATTGTAGGCTTGGTGATCAGTAATTTCTTTTGTTAAATTGGATATTAGGTGTTATGGATATTGGATAATAATTTTTTATAATGAATGTTCTCAGAGGATTAGGAATAAATCACCTGTTTTATTTGATATACAATCTATGAGTGATCTAACATTGGAAAATAATTTTATTTCATATATGGATTATTTAAGAAAATAATTTATATATGAAGAAAATAATTATCTTAAACAATGGTATTTCAAATACTTTATTTAAAAACAAATAGAAGAGTATAAAAACATGTGGAGTAAATCTCCAATTCTTTGAATGATTTTTTTGCTTATATAGATAGGAACAAACTTATGCCAAAATATTTATTTTTTGACGAGATTAAGCAAATAAATGTTAATACTAAAATAAATAATCGATTGACAATCACTAATAGTCAATAAATAACTTTTATATATCCATCCTTGCACTACAACAATAATAACCTTTAGTGACAAAATAATTTGTCACTAAAGACTATAAATTTGTCACTAAAACTTTTAGT
>JAOVVI020015983.1:0-11021 GCA_028571085.2 Nepenthes alata
GTCTTAGAACTAGGTACGTTTGGTTAAGGATGGTTTGTACAAATAAAATGTAGAGATTGCCCATCTCTCCTGGTCATGCGTTGATCCTGTGACTCATAGGGACTTGGTGATCTAGTAGGAGGCTACCAAGGCCAAGGTTGAGTAAATGCGAGACCGAGTTACTATTCTAAAGGTGTTGTCTAAGTAGATGGTGAGATCTTGTGAACTATTGGATGAGATTACCATCACTGGGGATCGAATCGCTTTTCACGGGGACAAACTGTAGGAAGTAGAACATCAATCAGTCTCTAATGCAAGTCTGATCGATAGTCTTCAAAATGAGTGTGCCTGGCTCGAGGGGAAATCGAGGAGGAGTTTTTAACCCGAGGAGTTTGGTCCCATTTTGGACGCTTGGTTCCAAGATGGTATTTTCCTCTATAGGTGAATTGTCTTCCTGGTTACTCTCGATTTTCCTTTATGTTATCTTGATTTCAAAAATTTTGTCAGAGTTTTTATGTCAGGAATTTTTTTAGGCTGATTGAGGATCCCTCATCTAGGCCCTCCCGTGGCCCTCAACCTTATGATCATTGGGTTGCTTGCACCACAGTAGGGATTAGCTTGGTGGGATTCTTTTGTATCAAGTTGGGGTTTCCTATTTGTTTATACATAACCACATGTTCATGTATTCAAATATTTGATTAATTGGCTAAATTTTATTGATTATCTTCGTTGATGTTGCTTAATAACGTTGCATTTCTATTCAATTGAAATCTTCATTTGCTAGCTAGGTGATCTCAGCATTGTCGCTCAGCTTAGTTGGATCCTAATCTGTGGACCATGTATGATTGATGGTGCCTATTTTGACACTTATGCTTAAATGCCCTCTATGGTTTTACAGGTTGAATGAATGTTTTTCATTGTGTTTTATTTAACATTATTCGACTTCTGATTGGACCTCTCAAAAGGGATTGGACGTTCAGTCCTAAAGCCCCTGGGTCTCTGAAGCAATCATTGGCGCTTGATTGTGTCCTGTGTCGCATGATTTTAATAATTAGAGCTATGATCGCATGACTATATGGGTTATTTTAACGGGTGAGGTGTGAAGTCCCAATCGGTCGACTTAGGGTCAGTCATGGTTATAGCAAAACATACAAGCACACAAATGATTAATAAAATGTAAATAATAGATGTAGAAATCAATTTTGTCATAATGGTAAAGTGCATCACACAAGCACTCCTCAAGCTGAGGGTAAGACATACCTTTTGCCTCCTTGTATTTGGAAGTATGGTTATTGATAATACTTGCTGATGTAAAGAGCATTCCACACCCTAGGGACTAGCTTTTCGTCTTGAGCACATAGTTTATACACTCCACTCCAGGGGATAGCTGACACAAGGAACAATCCTTAATTGGGGGATAGCTTATTCTTGTTGACAATTTTTCCTGTAGTCTTGATATTTCTCAGAATTAGATACTCTACTTCAAACTATTACACATGCACCCCTTTGTTATAGTGTCACGCAATTTGTTGATGGTAAGTGGCTGTCTGTAGTCTGGCTATGTTTCTCACTTCTTCAAGTAAGTCTAAATTCTCTCCTAAGATTTGACAATTGTGATAGGGGTTGAAGTTTTTGATTTGAAAACTGGATAGTCTGATCTCCCCTAGGATGACAATTTTGATCCCATAGCACAAGTTAAAGGGTGTTTCCTTGGTAGGTTAGATACGACCATAGCATAGACGGGGGCTTGTCTACCTATGAACCCCCGACATCCTCCAATTTTGTCTTTAGCCCATTTAACAGCGTTTGATTAGTCTTCTCTACTTATCCATTTGCTTGGGAATAAAAGGCTGATATATGGACTAGTCTAAAGCCAAGGTGTGTGTAGTACTTGGCTAATTCTTTCATTTGAATTGGGTTTCATTGTTGGTTACTATAGCTTCAAGTATCCCAAACTTACATACGATGAGCTGGCATACGAATTAAGTCACATTTTACTCAATAATTTTTGCTAACGGAGAGGTGTTTACCCACTTCGTAAAGTAATCTACCGTGACTATGACAAACTTTCTTTGTCTTGCAACAAGTGAGGATGGACCTACTATATGAAATTCCTACTGTACGGATAGCCAAGGTGACTGCAAGGCTTGAAGTTTGATACGAAGTTTATAAGAGACATTGTTGTGAATTTGACAATTTTTACATCTCTTAATGAACTTTGTGGCATCCTTGTTCATGATTGGCTAGAAATAATCCTATTGCATGATTTTAAATGTCAAGTTCTTTCTCCCTGTATGCGCTCTACAGATGCCAAGATGTACTTTGCTTAAAGTATAATTGGCCTCATAGGGTGTCAAGTACTGCAATTATGGGGTGGAATAGCCTCTCCCGTATAGTTTTTCATCCATGAGGGTGTACCATCTAGCCATCTTTTTTATGCATTTAGCTTTGATTGGATCTTTCAGTAATGAACCATCTTCAATATACCTTAGATACGGTGTCATCCAAATATTGGAGCATCTCATCCAAGTTATCTATGCTTGGATTCATGAGCATTGCCCTCATCTCCCTTGCATATCATGTGAGGTTCTTGAATGCAGTTGTTTTGGCCAATTGGTTAGCTTTCTAGTTGTCTTCTCTCGAGATATAGTGAATCTCTGCTTTATCGAAAGATAATAAGAGATCCCTTACCCTGACAAGATACTTTGCCAAACACGAATTTGTAATTTTGAGCACTTAGTTGATTACTAACTTCGAATTACTATAAACGATTAGGTTTTTAGCCGAGCATTCCTTCACTAGCTTGAGCCCGGCTAATAGGGCTTTATGTCATTGAGTACTTTATTTCAATTACATCCGGTATTACCAGGATTGTACTGGTCCCAGTTCCTACTTTAGTCCAGCATTCACTTTCTTTGGAATTTTTTGAAATTGGGGTAGTCGTTTTGATAACAAAATCTGCAAGAGCTTGAATCTTTTTAGATGGTCGCACTCAAAATTTTATGTCAAACTTGCCTAATTCCACGGCCCACTTTATCAAACGTCTAGATAATTCTGACTTTTACAAGATCCCCTTTAATGGTTGGTTAGTTGAAAAGACGATCTTGTTGGTTTGTGAGTTTGGACAGAGTTTCCTAATCATGTAGATTAGAGCTAGTGTGATTCTCTTGACTTGAGGATACCGAGACTCTACATCTATCAAGATCATGCTAACGTGGTGGATTGGTTGCTATATGTCATCTTCTTACCTAACCAGAATTGAGCTCAGTGCAGTATTTGAGATAGCCAAGTAGAGATATAGTTCTTTGCCTTCTTTATGAGAAGTTAAGACTAGGGATTGGTTAGGTATTCCTTCAATCCTTAGAAAGTTAGTTGATATTCCTTTGTCCATTAGAATTTGTTAGTCTTGGTCTATTTCAAAGCTTTAAAGAAGGGAAGGTATTTCTCAATGGATTTTGCTAGGAATCTTGAGTATGGCCAGCCTTTTGGTTAACTTCTAAACTTCTTTCAAGGACAACATGGATTCAAATCAATGATTACTTTAATTTTGTTTGGGTTTTCCTTGATTCCTTGATGAGATACTATGAAGTCGATGTATTTTTTAGATGTCATCCCAAACACAATTCTTATTAGATTCAATTTCATTTGGTTTGTTCGGAGTACTACAAAGACTTCGGCTAGGTCTCAAATATGGTTGTCAGCCAGTATGCTTTTAACAAGTATGTCATCTGCGTATACTTCTATATTCTTTTCTATTTGGGCTTCGAATATCTTGTTCATTAGCCTCTGATATAGCACTCTTGTGTTATTTAGACCAAAGTGCATGACTTTATAGTAATGGGTCTCCTGGTTAGTTATGAACAAGATCATTTCTCCATCATTCAAACTCATTTGGATCTAGTTATATATTGAATAGGCATCCATGAAACTTAATAATTGGTGGCCAAAAGTCAAGTCTACCAATAGGTCGATTCTTGTTAGTAGAAACTTATCCTTTGGACATAATATATTCACATCTATGAAGTCAACATACATCCTCTATTTTTTGTTGCTGTTCTTGACAAGAACGGCATTCGATAGCCAATCTGGGTATTAAACTTTTCTGATGAATCCTACATTAAAAAGTTTCTTGACCTCTTCCCTGATAAAGATAGGCTTTTCTATGGAATGGTTTCTTTGCTTTTGTCAGATCGACTTATGCCCTGTGATTAAGTTTAGTTTATGAACAATTATCTGAGTATATATCACTGACGTGTTCGTTGGCATCCAAACAAATATAGCCTAGTTTTGGCGAAGGAACTCCATTAATTGTTCTTGCAAATGATCAAGAAGAGAATAGCCGACCTGAACATATTTTTCTAGCTCGTTTAGATCTAGAGGGATTTGTAGTGTGGATTCACCGGGTTAGCCTTGTTGTAGTATAACTTCATCTTGAAGGTTAGATTCATCGATTGGTTGTTTTGGTATTAACTGACCTATTTGGGATAGGTAGCAGGTTCGGCCAATAATTTGATCATCTTATGCTTTCTCTACTCCTTATGGGGTCATGAACTTTACTTGCAAGTGTGGTATAGATGTTACTACCTTGAAGGCTACCATGTAGGGTTGGCCTAGTATGGTATTGTAGATTGAGGATATATCTACCACTAAAAATTTTACAATTTAGGAAAATCTTTTTCGGTATATCTCCAGTGTGACTTTGAGCTAAATAATTCCCTAGACCGTATGGGTTCATTGTCTAACTCATATAAGGGACCATTAATTGGTCTCATTTGGCTCCTTTTTAGCCATAGCTTAAAGAAAGTATCAAGGTAGAGAACATGCTGATGACTTCTATTATCAACAAAGACTAATTTTAATTGGTAGTTGGCGACACCATTTGAAACAAGCTCAAATATAACAAGAGGATCAGAATGAGGAGTAATTACACGAGTGATATTATCGACAAACTAATGAAATCATTCCTTACTCCTAAATGTAACCGCTATAATGAAGGCTGCCTTCTTTGTAGAGTATGAAATTAGGGGGAAAGCCGTTGCGACCCGAGGACGGACACGTGGACCAATCTGGGCCTAGACCGCGTGAGTCCTGGTCCTCAACCGATTTTCTAGCCAAGCTTCCGATCAACGGAAGTGTTGACCGTCCTGAGCCTAAATGGACCATCATGCTGTTGGGCCCTTACTGCTCAATAGCCTTTCGACCGGTCAATAGAATCGCTGACCGTCCAAACATAAATGGGCCGCTAAGAATTTAAACTGTTTTTCTCCGTGGGTCAGCCCCTTACAAGCATACCCATCAATTCAAAATCCGACGCTTGTCAATTTATCATCAAAATCAAATTAAAATCCTATTGAAGGCACTATTTGGCTGTCTCTTTGCTGGAGTGCGCAACTCAACTCAGTCTTCTTCGTGTCCTTCCTCAATACGTGTGTGCCCGTTTTTCTCTTTTCAATCTTCTACTGCAATCTTTTACCTTATTTATTTTCTCTCTTCTTCTTCCTCTTCTGTCGAGCAATATTGTTTTTAGTTATATTAAGTGGATTTTCTATATTTTTTAGTGGTTTAATATTTCAAGATATTATAAAAAAATTTGCCATTATTATGTTTGTGTTATTTGTCGGGCTGTAGTGTTGTGAGGAGACTTGCTACATTTTTGGGTTTAGTAATTTACATTGTTAGGGTGAAATAGTGTGTAGTGGGAAGCCATTTTAGCCAATTTGAGGCTGGGCCAGAGAAAGTAATTGAATTTTTTATTTTTATTTTTGGACCGCAAATTCTATAAAATAATTAAAAATATTATACCAGATGAAATTGTAAATTCGAATTGAGGGGTTTTCTTCTATTTGGATCTTCTTCATCCCTAAATTTCTTCTTTCCATCTTCATGTAAAGCTAATTTTGGATGCCTTTTTAGATTTACCAATATTTTTCATGGATATTAGCTAGAACCCACATTTTAGTAGCCATTCTTTGATTGGAGAAGAGTATGAAATCATTTTTGAGTTTCACCTTATAGCTCAAGCATTAGATGATCCCCTTTTAGTTCATGGGAAACTTATTAATCATATTTAAATTTGAATATTCAACCTCCTCTATTCATAAATTGAGATTCATAAAATTATCAAAATTTGCAAAATATAACCATTTCGCTGTGTTTAACTAATACATTGATCTTATTATGTTTAGACTATAATTAAATTTGAATTGTATTTATATAATATAGGTTATTATATACAGTTAATCGGGATGATATTTGATGGTATGAATAACCCTTAATTATTTTGGGCCCAATATGAACAATGAATAGTATTTCCAATATAAAATAGTCAAGTAAGAAAATTTAGGACAAATAACATTGAGAATTTTAAAATATTTTATTATTCTATAGAAAAAAGTCTAATTAACAAAACACACACAAGAAAATAATACACGACATTAACAAAAAACCTGATATAATTATTCAGTTAAAATTGAATATAATCTTATTATGGATATAATAAAAAATTATTATTCATGAATTATATAAGAAGCATGACCACCAACTCAAGCATCTCAAAATAAGACACTTATTAAGATCCTAGAGAGCAGTGCCACGAGTGCACCGTTATCTTATTAATATGGTGCATGATGTTCGGTTGAGACTTATGAGCTAATCGTGAGGAAAGTTGAAGATAAGGTATTACGTACTCGTCGATACACTCTCTGAAATTGGACGACAATCTTCAGCACAATACCCGAACCTAATGTGACGGGTCTCGTTGCCGACACTATCGACGCAGTCGCTACTCAGCCGAGTCAGAAGAAGACTTTATATTAAATATATAATTCACCCTTCACACACATTATACATCACATTACACATTAATTTTTCTTCGATTCCATTTCTGGTACATGTCCTCTGTTACTGTGTTGTTAATATATTGTTTTGTTAATAGCCTTTCGGTTTGTGTTGTTCAGTGATGCACGGTTACCATGCAGTTATCCTCTATTTTCTACATATATAGGCTGTCAGTGATTAATAGAAAATAAGAAAAAGATATTTCCCAATTCCTCTCTCTTTCTCTATCTCTGCACCCATTTTCCTCTATCTCGCCGTATTTTTTCCTTCTCATCTGTCAGAATTCTCCTTCCCTTAAGCCAACACTACGTTTCGCCTACAACTTCCTCGATACGACAATGGTGCACATATCATAAGGATTGCATTGGATACACGACCGAAGATCAAAAATCTTACCTTCATGTTAGAAAATAGTAGCAAATGCAATAAGGTGAGGCTAGAGCGATATTGATTTATTTTCAATGAAAAAATTAAGAATTTATATTTCTTTCGTGATATCCAACTGGATTCCGATGGCTTTTTATAAATTTTATAAATTCTATAAATTAGAATAGATAGAACCCCCCATGCCATTTAAAGGTAATCCCACTTGTTTTCAGATCCTCATCAATGTTAGTTCATTACAAAAATTAGCAGAATTAAATGTTTGGAAAATGCTATGCTATATCGTGGCAAATGATACAATATCGTATGAGTAGATCCTGGTGCCTTTGTCCTGCATAAAATGTAAACAAAATTCAATATTGTTTAAAAGTGAGAAGAGGTTTAAGATAGAAGAGCTAATCCCGTAAATCACTTAGATCACTTCCGCACTCATCTGAGTCTTCATGATTTGGAAGACGTAGCGATATGCTGTTATTTCCTTCTCACCCTGAAGGGAGATGCCCGCATCTGGTTCCATAGGCTTCCATCAGACTCAATCCGAAACTTTCATGAACTTATCGACCTCTACCTGAGGTAGTATATTTCCAACCGTCCGGAAGAGAATGAGCCAAGGAATCTCTCCCATATCAAGTAGAGGCAGAGAGAGAATCCAAGGAAGTTCCTGGATTGCTTTGTAGTAGAGGCCACAAGGATTGCCAAGCTCACTGAAGTAGTTTCATCTCTACATTGACACACGGGGATTTCTTCCGACACCTGGCGCACAAGAACTCGTAAACTTTTCGAGAAGCGGAATCTATCACTAGGGCCTATGCAGTTGCTGAGGAAGCTAATGAAGTGAAGCGTCTTGACAGGACCGACCAACCTTGCTCTTTCTCGACCGAGGGAAAGAGGAAAATGGTAGAGACGATCATTCCCGTAGGGAGCAGCATAGGACTGGAGCACCGGAGAGGAAGGAGTATGAGCCAATCAACCTTACGCCTATGACCGACACGTGCTCCAATGTTCTCATACAAATTCATGGGGAGAAGTTCCTTAAATGGCCCAAACCACTTAAGAAAGCGGAGGGAGAAAATCCAGTTAAGTACTGTAATTTTTATCGATCTTTCGAACACTCCACGGAAGACTGTAAGATGCTCTAGCGGGAGATCGAGGAGTTCATCCGAAGGGGCCACCTCACTAGGTTCGTTCTCATTTTTGGATTTGCATTAGGATATAGGTCTGGGTGTCATTCAGAGGGACGAGATTCAATAATTTGTACTCCCTTTTGATGCTCGAATTAATTTTTGGCTACTTCTTGGGATCACGGGTGGAGGAGTTATCGTTGTTTCTCCTCTTTCCCTTGATTGATCCCGGATAATGATTTGAGTACTCCGACTGCTTTGCTTCATTGTCCTCGTCTTGTGCAATATAAGCCTGAGTGATAATCTCAATCTCAAGGATTATCTTAGGTTCCAATTGAACTATATACTTGAAAAACTCACCCGATTGTATAGTGGCCATGAATAAGTTCAACTTTACCTCATCGGTGAGTTTGGATATGACTTGGGCCTTAGCATTGAATCTGGCTAAAAAGTGCTTCAGACTTTCATTTGGATATTATTGTGTTTTGACAAAATGCCATAGTTTTTTCTCCCCCATTCTGTTGGAAGCAAATTGAGATAGAAATTTATCAGTGAATCCCTAGAAGGACATAAATGAATTTAGTGCCAACTAATAAAACTAAATTTGTGCATCTTTCTTGAGGGTTAAAGGAAAAGAGATACAAGGCAGGATCTTTTAGGCTTTGGAACCTTAATAAGATATGAAAGTAATCCAAGTGATCTATTAGATTGGAGTTTCTGTCATAGAATACCAGAGATGGCATCTTTAATTTAAGAGGGAGTCGATGCATTCTAATATTCACAGTAAATTAAAACCTACCCAATTTGGTGAGTGACTGGGCATGTTTCTATGAAAAAGTTGCTATTCAATTCTTTTAATTATTTCTTCCACCTCGGAAGTGGATGCGATCTTTTTTACGTTGAGGTATGTTCTCAACTTTGAGTAATTGGATGACACGTGAGAGATTTGCCTGCTTTGAACATTCTTCGACAGGATGTTGCACGATGCCTCATCCTGTGCCATTGGCCACCCAGTGTCCCATGAGTAGCTTGGATTTTTTCACTCGGGACTCTCTTCGTTGCCTTCGAAGTTGAGACAGCCTTCGAGTTAGGATACAATTTTTTAAAGAGAGGCTTCTTGCCTCTCTAGGACTTAGGATTGCTATGGCATCCCTTTGGACATATGCTTCTTTTCCTTGCTCCTCCTCCTGGTGGCGAAGGCTTGAGAATTGTGGGTTAGTAATTCAAGTGCCTTCGACATGTTTTGGTTGACTTTTTTTAGACCAAGCTTAAAAAAGGCATCGAAACAGAGAAAATCTCTTAAACTTTCATTATCGATAAAAACTCATTTCAGTTGGTAGTCTACGCTACCGTCTGAAATGAGTGCGTATACAATAAGGGGATTAGTATGGGGGGGAGATTGCATGATCCATGTCATTATCACTAAAGTTAATGACATTATCTTCTATGCGCTGCTTCTTCTGCCCAATTCGCTACTCATTGCGATCTGTTTGGGTCTTGACCAGCAAAGAATGAAATTAATCTATCAACTGTTATAGCTATAAAGGCGCCCACACCAAGAAAGGTAATAGTCTCCAACAAAGCACGGGTATCGAGCCCCTCTACCTAAGGAAGGCTGCATAGGACTGTGGTTATAAAAGGCCATAAAAGTTTTCTTCAATGGCAACGTCTTCTCCACGCACTAAAGCCCTCAAGCAAGTACTAAGCTCCCACGTTTTCAGTACTCGAGCAACTCTACTTTGTCTTTCTCTACTACTAGTTCCCAACGAATTTAATACTTTGAGAATCTTGTTCCTGACGAGCATCTAAAGCCTCTCCACCTACGAGAGCAATTCCACTCCCACAATCACTCTTCACATACATACTGTATCTTTTTGTATTCACCTTCTGACATTTGAAGGTTGTTTATTGACTTAAGTGTTGAAGTATTTTTAGTGGGACAACCTTCCGTCGACACCCATTCTTTTATTCGTAGTTGTGGTGTGTAGGATTCAGACTCATTAGACGGAGTCGAATTCATATGGACTTTTTGACCAAATCTGTTCAAATTTTGGATCCAAGACGCATCATTGACGCTGTTTGTGGGAAGCTTACAAAAAGCCTATCACTTTTCTGCACAACCACTTTCAACCTCATCTACCAAGTTAGTGCCATTAGATAGAATGGTGAATACCAGGGCATAAGCTAGCGATCCCTCTAGAGATGCGGCGTCACCTAACCAGGACCATGCTACTGATAACCTGGTCTCGTACTATTTTGTCAAAACCTGGCAAAACAAATCAGTAATATGAACCAAATGCTCAATATGCTCTGGGCCCGCCAGAAAAATACAAAATTGGGGGCTTCGCCCTTCATAGTTCCTACTTCAGCCTCAAGGAGGGGGCAAGAAGAAGAAGAAGCCAGTCAAGAAGACCACAAGGCTGGGCAACGCTCAGGCTTCGTAGGTCTCCCATGCCTAGAGTCATCCAAGGCTGAAAGAACGTTTGTGCCACAGGACTCCGGACGAGAGTCCAGAGTGAAGGAATCCCCAATATTCTTTGGAGGAGCCCAGGCCTCACACTCAGTAGGGAGTCTTCAAGATCGTATGATCCACCAACGGCAGTAGCTGGCCAGCTTCGCGCCACAATGCTGAGAGAACAGAGTTGAGGACTTACCCCAACTCCGAGAGATTTGGCAATGCCTCTTGAGTGGAGTCGAGAG
>JAOVVI020015984.1:0-11020 GCA_028571085.2 Nepenthes alata
AATAGAATAAAGTGAGACTTAGTATTCTGTTGTTTGGTTTGTAAAATAGTATGAGGAATAAGGTAGGAAAAATGATAATAATAATAATTGTGATAATAATAATAATAATGATAATAATAATAATAATAATAGTAATAATAATGATAATAACAATAATAATAATAGTAATAATAATGATAATGATGATGATAATAATAATAATAATAATAATGATAATGATGATGATAATAATAATAATGATAATAATAATAATAATGATAGTAATGATAATAATAATAATAATAATAACATGGGAATAGTTATTCCCATATATGTGAAAATAAAAATTACCTAATGAGAGGTGGTAATTTTTATTCCCACAAAAATTTTTATTCTCGATTAAATTGTAACCAAATGAATAAATATTTATTCCCAGGGAATAAGGAGGGAATAAAATTTCTATTCCCTCCAACCCAACATAACCTCATTGGCATGTTTATTGCAAACTACAACACACCGCAGCCCATGGGTGATTGATTCTGGAGCCACTTATCACATTAGTGGTAATATCACATTATTTTCCCATATCATTGATTCAGGTACCTTACCCAATGTCACATTTGTAGATGACTCTTCTACCTATATAAGAAAAATTAAATCTATTTGTCCAACATCTTCGATCTCTTTATAATCGATCCTTTCTCTCTCCAAATTTCCTTTTAACCTATAATATGTTAACTAATTAACCAAACTATTCAACTACTTTATAACATTTTCTCCTAATTCTGTTGTTGTCTAGGATCTAAAAATATGCAGGAAGATTGGTTCCGAGCATGAATTCCATGGTTTTCACTATTTAGATATTGATATTCTTACAGCTTGTACTGCTTCACTCACACTCGAATATATAGTCTTCTTAGTCATCCCTCTCTACATTTACTGAAAAAGATGGTTTTGTGTCATAGTTATATTTCTAAAGTTTTATGCTAGTCTTGCCAATTACGAAAGTATAGTCGTAGTCCTTTTGTGAGTTGTATCAATAATCGAGCTTCTACCCCTTCATGTTAGTCCATTTAGTTGTTTGGGGTCCAAGACTTGTTCTTTCCAAGACTAGTTGTCGTTATTTTGTCAAATTCATTAACGGTCACTCTCGAATGACCTGATTATATTTAATGAAAGATTGTTCATAAGTTTTTTCAGTTTTTCAGCAATCTGTGATAAGATCCGCACATAATTTGGTGCCTCCATTAGAATATTACATTGTCATAATGCCAAAAAATATTTTTTCTATGCCATTTCATTCCTTCTTGTCTTCACAAGGTATCAACCACCAATCTTCTTACTCTCACACTCCACAACAAAATAGAGTGGCTAAAAGAAGGAATCGACATCTCATCAAAACTACTAGTACATTGCTCCATATTTGACATTTTGGGATGATGTGGCCTATACTTCCTATTATCCAATTAATCACATGCCTTCATCCAAGTGAAATGACCAAAGTTTATATTCTATTCTTTTCCCCGTGATTATCTCTACTCATGCCTCCATGTATAATTCAATGTGTATGTTTAGTCCATAATCTATCTGCCAATCATGACAAATTAGATCCATGTCTCTAAAATGTATTTTTTTAAGTATGCTAAACACCATAGGGGGTAGCAATGTTACTCTCATCAGTTACACAAATTTTTTATTTGTGCCGATGAGAAATTCTTTGAGTCTATCCCCCACTTTACTCCTCCTTCACCATCTTTTGACTCCATGGCTGAGGGTCTTCCTCTACTGGTTCCTGTGTTTCCTCCATCTGGTTCCCTTGACCCATCTACTACTCTAGAGGGACAAATTGAATCCGAACCAATGAAGAGCTCTTTGCCCAATTGGATAGACTAAATATGCATGCATGTACAATACCCTCCCCTATACTCTAATGGTATATGAAACTTTAGTTTCTCTTCCAACCAAGAAGTCTACCATAGGATATTAGTGAATTTATACCAAGAAGCTTTTCTCTGATGGAACTTATTAATTGCCTTAAGGATCGCCTAGTGGCCAAGGGATATACCCAAGTTTATGGTCTTAATTATGGTAATACTTCTACTACAGTTAATACGATATATTCTAGTCTATCTTTTTGGCATCTGCTGCTATGTATTATAGGCTTTTACACCAATTGGACATCAAAAATACCTTTTTAGAAGGTAAGTTGTATGAGAAAATTATATAGAATAATCACCTAAGTTTGTTGCTCAAGGGGAATCTGACAAGGTTTGTCTCTTTAAAAAATCATTGTAAGGCTTGAAGTAATCTCCTTGGATATGGTTTGGTTGTTTTGTATGGTTGTTTTACAATTTGGATTGAAAAAGTATGGTGTCAATCATTTGGTTTTTTCTTGATATTCATCGACAGGAAAACTTCTATGGTTAATTGTCTATATGGACGATATAATTATCATTGGAGATAATGTGAAAGTTATAAGATAGTTAAAAATGTTTTTCCAACAACAATTTCAAACAAAAAACCTCTGGGGGCCATTGAGATACTTTTTAGGGATTGATTAATTGATTGCCATGTACTTCTTAAGGACCCTGTATTTCATGACCTTGTATGGGAGAAACCTTGAAAAAGGAGATAGCAACTTCACATGTTAGTTCAAGCGATTGACTTGCCAATTTATTTACTAAGTCCTTACAAGGTTCTAGAGTTGAATACATTCAAAACAAACTTAACATATATGATATATATGCGCTAGCTTTAGGGGGAGTGTTATTAGGATATAAGACAATATTGTCATTATACCAATATAATGCTATAAATGTAAGTGTCTAGTGCTCATTGAGGCCTTTTCTCATTTCTATCCTCTCTCTATAATCAACAAGATTCAGGACACTCCAATTTGGTACATTGACGGTGGTTGTTCCCGCTAGATGTACGATCACAAGTCTGTCTTTACTTTCCCAAGTGGCAATCATATAGATAGTGTCACTTCTAATGATAGTACAAAAGCTCCAATTCTTAGAAAACAGGCTGTTAAGATCAATGGCCTACCCACTTTCCATGATGTTTTATATGTTGATTTAAATCTAGTTTTTTAAGTACTAGCTAATTTTGTGACGAAAATTTTGAAGTTTGATTTGAACAAAATAAATGCGACGTTCTAGATCCGGAAGGAAACTTAATTTTAGAACAAACTAGAACTTCAAATGATTGTTATGGTATGCTTCTCAAAACTAACTTAACAAATCATCTTGTTAAAATAGGTAAGTTTGAACTATGGCATATAAGAACTTAACTAAAACCTCTAAAGGGGAGACTATAAATGGTTTACCAATATTGGAGGAAAATAGAAAGTATGTGTGTGGACCATGTCAAGTGGGAAAGCAAACTCAAACTAAACATAAAAAAGTCACTAAAATCAATAGTAAGAAACCGTTAAAACTTCTCCGTATGGATTTAATGGAACCATCTAGAACTCAAACATTATGAGGGATAAGATATATCTTAGATGTTGTTGATGACTTCACTAGAGTTACTTGGGCTGAAATGATAAGAGAAACATCAGAAACCTTTGATGTTGCTGTGTCCCTATTTAAAAATTTTAAATTGAACAAGGAACTTCAATGATTAGAATTAGGAGTGATCATAGAAGAGAATTTGATAATATAGATATTGAAACCTATTGTAATAATGAATGGTTATGTAGAGAATTTTCTACTCCTATACTCCTCAACAACATGGGGTTGTTGAAAAGAAGAATATAGCTATCCAAGAAATAGTGACAACCATGATGCACAATAAGGAGATTGTCATTCACTTTTAGGGAAAATCTATTAATACTGCTTGTCATATAATCAATCAGATACATCTTAGACCCAGAATGGATAATATTGCATATAAACATTGGAAAGGAAAGAAACCTACAATTAAATATTTTTGAGTTTTTAGGAGCACCTATTTTATTATGAGAGATTATGAAAATCTCGGAATATTGATATGAAAAGTGACAAAGGTATTTTCTTAGGTTACTCCCAAAATAGGCGTGGCTATAGAGTCTATAATTTTCAACATGACTGTTATGGAATTTATAAATGTTGTCATTGATAATTTGGGCAAAGGAGCTCAGAGCAAGAGGGAGAACAGTCCGGATAAATTTTTTAATATTTTTGCAATGAAGAACGGAATACCTAGAACATGAGTCCCAATGACTTAGCAAGTAAATCTAGACTAAAGCCATCCTCTAGGGTTAAACTACATCACCCTATGGACTCTATCCTTAGTAATGTTGAAGAAGGGATGAGATTGAGAAATCGGGGTTTTGAATCAAACGGTCTTTACTAGCTATATATCTCAAATTGAACCAACCAAGGTTGATGAAGCTCTTGATGATGAATGTTGAGTTAATGCTAGGCATGATGAACTTAATCAATTCATTAGAAATTATGTATGGTATTCGTTCCAAGACCTATAGATAGAAATGTTATTAGTACAAAATGAACTTTTTGAAAACAAAACTATGAGAACAACATCATCACTAGGAATAAGGCTAGACTTGTTACTAAAAGATATACGCTGGTAGAAGGAACTAATTTTGATGAAAGTTTTGCTCCGGTTGTAAGACTTGAATCTATAAAAAATTCTTTCAATTACTTGCTCTATGGATTTAAAATATACCAAATAAATGTAAAAAGTGCACTTTTAAAAGGTTTTCTTCAAGAAGCTTATGTTAAACAACCAATGAGATTTGTTCATCCAAAATTTCCCAATCATGTCTATAAACTAAAATAAGCTTTGTATGGTCTTAAACAAGACCCTAGAGCCTGATACGATAGGTTGGCCACATGTCTTATTGAGCATGGATACTTTGGAGGAGTAGATAGGAGGATGCTCATTAAACATCATGAAGAATGCTTTATTATTACTCAAATACATGTTGATGATATAATCTTTGGATCTCCTATAGAATCTATGGCTCATGAATTTGTGAATTGCATGAAACATTAATTTGAAATGAGTATAGTTGGAGAGTTAAACTATTCTCTTGGTCAAATCATCAAACAACTAGGCAATGAACATTCATCTCTCAATCTAGGTATGCTAAAGACTTGGTCAAAAAGAGTTGGCTTAGATAGCAAGAAGCATACATGGACTTTCATGAGCACTAACATAAAACTTGACTTAAATCCTCTTGGAAAGAATGTTGATCAAACCTTATATATGAGCATGATAGACAGCCTTCTTTAAGTAGCTGCCAATCATCTAAACACTGCTTTCAATGTTAGTGCATGTGCTAGGTTTCAGTCCAATCCTAGGAAATCTCCTCTATGTGATGTGGAAACTATCATAAGATATGTAAATCGAACAAATAAACGTGGTATTTGGTACACAAGGGATTCTAATTTAATTTTAGTCGAATATTCTAATGCCGATTGGGTTGGGTGTTCTAACAATTGTAAAAGCACTTCAGATGGATGTTTCTATACTAATACAAATATCATAACTTGGATGAGTAAAAAAATAGAATTGTATCTTAATTGCCGAAGCCAAATATATAGTAGCTGGGAGTTGTTGTACTCAACATACAAAAAAGAAATAAATGTTGAACGACTATGGTTTGAATCAAAAAACCATGACTGTTTACTGCAACAACTCCAATGCAATAAATATTTCTAAAAATTCTGTTGAACATTCTTGAACTAAAGACATCAACATCCGACGTCATTTCATTTGTGAACTTGTTGAATCAAAAATCATCTCTATTGAGCATATTCCTACCAAAATCAACTAGCTAATATTTTTACTAAATCTTTGGATAATCTCATATTTGAGTCTTTGAGAGTGGCTATTGGGGTTTGTGATATCCCTTTAGTAGCATCTTGAGTAGAAAGTTTTTGTGTTCCTTAGGTTACAGTTTCATTAGAGTAGGTCTCTTGCATTTTTAATTTTTTTTTTTTAAAAATTGGAAATATCAAAAAAATTTGTGTAAGATGCTGAGGTTATATTTTTTCCCAAATTAATTGCTTGTTTTATAGATCAAATCTCATGCACTGGTCAACTCCTCCTGTTATAGCCTTAATACACATTGCACTGTATATTGTATACTATGCACTGTTCACCCACAGTATTCCATTTGCGGAGACTTGAGCATAGATGTGAATATTGGAACGGAAATCCAAAGGGGACTAGGTTACCCTTAGATTTGAATTGATCACCGCCTAATCTCAATTTATACTCTAGAAAAAGTTTATTTGAAAAAATGATCCTCTCCATAAGTTGAAATAAAAAAAAAATTCAATAAACAAAGATGAAAAGAAAAAAGAGAGAAAGAGATGAGGAATAGAAAGAAAATCAAATGTAATATTAATGCACCTTAATGAATGGCTCATAATCAATGGGAGAAAAATGAGAGATAAAAGTCCTAGTGATATTAAGTTTGACTTTTGACTTTCTTATCAGAGGAATATATCAACCCTCACTAAGGAAATCTAAACCTTGTTCATTGTCTAAGGTTTTGAGTCCCTCTTATGGAATATTGTTCCTACACTTCACATACAATATAAAATATGCCTTGTATTCATGCTTGAATGAGTTGGAGTTGTACCACTTGTATTTTTTTAACCAAAATGTTTTTGAAAAACTTCATTGATTTATCAAATGATTTTGATAATTCCATCTCCAAAAATTGTTTAATTAAACATATTTTTCAGTCCTTTATGTGCATTTCTCAGTTTCATTTTTTCTTTCTTTTCTGTTCATTGTGCATTTCACAAGCCAACCACAAGCTAACAGTTTAAGAGACCTTTTGTTCTTGGTGTCCTATTTAAGCAGATCAGGGTAAACTGTTTTCATATTCTCCACTTGGCTCTTGTGGCGCTCTCTCTCTCTCTCTGTCTTATGGTCATCTCTACTTTTTGTTTTGCAATCAATTTTATTCTGGTTCTTCGTCCTTCAGGTAATCTTTGCTATTGATCCTCTTATACATTTGTCTCTTTATGTAATTTTCATAGATTTTCATATATTTCAAAATCTCAGCCAATGGAAGTGCAATTTCTTTTGTTTTCCACTTTTCATGGGGGCATTTGTCTATGAAATTTTATCTTCAAGCCTTGCAAGTCAATGGCTTCATAATGGCTACTATTCTCTATCATTAAGTTAGAATTGTGATTTGGTTTCATATCATTTATTACAAATGTCTAGAACAAAGACAGTTCGACACATAAAATGTCACATTGAGTCATCATTTGACTCCACCCAAGCTGTTACCCAGGACACAAAAATCTGTTTTTGACCCACCTCCATAATTGTCCAGTTCTTCTAGAAAGAGGGGTTCAAATCGCCTCACTTCCTCTGTTCATGTCCACCGTTTTTTTATCTCGTAATTGGGATTTCATTCTATTTATTTTTAATCCTCCATCTGCTGTTCTCATTCATGAATTTTACTCGAATATCCACAATATTTCCCCTAGCAAATCCCACTTTTTGGTTTTCATTTGTGGTTGTAGAGATATTATTTCAAGTGGTCTTATCTCCTGTGTTCTAAACAATCATAAACCCAAATCACTATCATATCCTTAAAAACTGCTTCATCTTAACCCTCCCAAGACGAAACTGCATCATTTCTTCTACATAGGCCGACCAATACTAAAGATCGACCTTTCCAAACCTTTAAAATGTCTTCTAAAACTTAAAGTTTGCAGCATTATGTGCACTAACATTTTTTTCTATCACATATAACAGCCCTTCCACCTCAAGGGCACAATTTCTCTATGCTCTTATTCGGGAGACTCCATTGATCTTCCACAAAATTTCATCTCACACATTTTTGAGGTTCACCTAGACTCACACAAGGAAATCAAATCACCTTTTCAGTGCCTCATTCAACGTCTTGTAACCCATTTTGAAGTGAATCTTCCAAACTTTCTTTTCAGATTCATGCTACTATTATGCAACAAAATAAGTCTCACAAATGGCCCCATCACACTCCATGATGTCTCCAAGGATGAAGATGGTTTTCCAAGAACATTCCCTCAAGACAAGCCATCACATCCTTCATCCTCTCAACCCACCTCATATGAGCCATCTCCGTCATTGCTTATCGTAGAAAAATAAATATAACTTCACCATCAACAATCTCTCCTTCAAGCCCAAGTGAATTCTTTTCCATCTAAATTCAACTATCTTCGCCTGGAGCAGAAATTGGATGATCTTCAACTATATATTCAAGGATTACTAAATTAAAACATTATTGGAAATGAAACTAACCTTGGCAATCAAAACATCATTCAATTCTAGAGCATGGATGCAAATATTGGTCAATATGTATCGTATCAATCAATATATATCGATATCAGGGCCGGACAATATCGATATTTTTTTATACTACGATAATATCATAATATATTTTCATATCAGTCCATAAAGCCGATATATTAACCAAGATTCCAAATATCCACTAGCTAATATTTGACCGATCTATCAGTCAATACAGTAGATATATCGGTAAATATAAGCTTGTCAGCTTACGATTTTCAAAATTTTTTTTCATCTGATATATTGAATATCAATACGTATTGCCTAATATATCTAATACCAATATGACTGTAACAGATATCGTTATCAATATTTTTATCCATGTTCTAGAGACATTCTGTAAGTGGCCTGCCAGCTGGCTGCTGAAGCCATATGTTGTCATTCCACTTCCAGAGGCATTTTGCAGATGGAGGGTGAGCTAGGCACTTAAGCTTAAGGAGATTGATTGTCTTCCAATAACATCCCACAAGTGGCCTGTGAGTCAAGCACTTAAGCTCACAGGATTTGTTTCACATCTAGTAATAATCCACAAGTAGCCAGCGTGGTAAGAGCTTAAGCAATCTAGTTAAATAAAGGGACTACAGGCTCACTACTAGCCTGACACTTAAGCAAAACACTGTTCCTTTCCACTACTTTGAAAATTTCAACTACTTTGACTGGAGGTTGAAATCAATTGATGGACACTCTACATATAGGAGGTGGCATCTAAAGACTTGAGGAAAAACCAGTTTATAAAGAGTGAAAAAATTCTAGAAGATGTAAGCACTTGTTTTCATTAAGAGTGAAAAACTTGCATCTAATTTGAGATATTAAGTCGTAGTTTTATTTCCACCTCAAATTAAATCTTTTATTTTTGTAGAGAATCAAGTTTTGTTCAAAGATAGTAAAATTCACAATTCGTTAAATTCTCTGCAGACACTTAGCATTGCTACATTGTTACAGTGCAAATCTAAGGAGGGCCTTAGATAATTACTAGTTCAGAGCCAATCAGCTAGGATAGCTGTCAACGGTTGAGCAGTAAGTTGACTGTTCTCATTATAGTAAATCTTTTAGTTAGCCGCGGATAGGCCAAAAAAATTGTCAGGACATCTTTTTATGAGTATCCCTTTGTCACTAAAATTTTGTACTCATCTAATTTCCTTTGCTTAATTTTTGTTAACGATTGTATATTTACTCTCATCTAGATCTACAAATCTTCCACGTGTATCTAGTTTGCATTTAATATCGTTAAATTTGTAATTTTGTTAAAGGCATCGATTCACCCTTCCTCTAGGTGCCAGTGGATCTAAATCATAGCTTTCTCACCTTTGACAACATTGGGGGGATAAGAGGCAGACCTGGTATCTATAAGTAAGAAGCATTATCCACTCATTTCCTATAAGTGATTATCCATTCATGATATCCAGAAGCATATCCACACAAGAAACATGTGGATCACTATTTAACAGAATAACAGAACTAGCCGCCAAGAATTTACATAAACTGACCATGACTTGCCAACCTCATCATCACTTCATAAGATGTAGCATATTACTCACATAAATTGATATCAAAGAGTTGGCTATAGGTCATTCATCACTGTTGAATAAAGTGGCTTTGGTTTATAACAACTCTTGACACTAATTTCTATTGTCATGAAAATGCTTCTGCATTACCAATCAAGCACATGTCCCCAAAGAAAAGGAGGAATATAAGAAAATCAATCCAGGAATGACAAGGCAGTCCAGTGATTTACCCAGCACACGAACAATCTCAGCGGTACTTCCACCATCATCAGAAACAGGAAGAACATGTGCGACTCGAGTAGTTAACTTCTTCAGCTCTTCCACAACACCGTTAAAGGCAGTTCCACCTGCAGTATTTAAAAAAAAAAAAGTAAATGACCATAGTTTTGTATGCATCTAATTTAATCCAATGAATAACACAGACAGAAGCATGGAAATATCCTTTTTTTCCCTGGGCTTTATCTGTAAAAGCTAATTAACCATCTTCACAATTTCATATCTGATTCATACACCACTCAACCTGCCAAACTTGTAATGCCCCGTAACAAACTCACTCAGAATGCTGATCAAAATGCTTTTAGTGCCAGAAAAAGATCAATGTGAAAAGTTACAGCGTCATTTGTAACTTGCTCAATCATTTAAGAACACATCCTTCAAATATTTGTCGACACCAACTCAGAAATTCTCTGGTCCAGATGATACCTCAACTATCCACCATTCCAAATTGACCAACTAATAACTGTCCACAGTAAATGTAAATCTAAATCTGTGATGTCGGAATTATCCAAAATAGTATGACACAATTAGTTATTTAATAAAAGATCAAATGTTATAATTTTGTACAGTTTCGTTGTGTTATTATTGAAGAGGTTATTTTCTCTATAGGCCCAATCTAGAAAGAACTATATTCAATAATTAAATAACTGATTCTTTACCTACCCTTTAAAAAAACAAAGACAACCCATCACGTGTATTTTCATTCTTTTGGCTCATCAAGAAAATGTGCAGAGAAATAAGTAACTTCCTATTAGTTCCATTCAGCCTTTGGGTCAAAGTAGGAAGTTATTCCATGTATCCCATTTTCAAATTTAGGGCATTATAAGTTTGATGGGTACAGTATAACCGGCCCAAGGAAAAAGTTTAACCGCTTTATCCAATCCACAGGCGGTTATCACCGGCGGTTAATTATGGATAAGATTCAACCACTTCGGCGGTTGGCTATGGATAAG
>JAOVVI020015986.1:0-11020 GCA_028571085.2 Nepenthes alata
TAAATTTAAAAATATTTTCGAATCAATTATCAAGATAATACATTTTTTTTTGTTATAAATATAATTTTTAAATACTTAAATCAAACATATTAAGTTTTAGAGATTCTCTTAGGATTCCAAAATCAACTATTTACGATCAATTATTAGATTTTAATAAGTTTTTTGTTTAAATTAATAAAACCTTTTGATTTAAAATTAGGAGACATCCGATTTTTTTCTCTTATTTTTTACATAAAAAAATTTCCAAGAAAACGCTAAAACTTAAATTTAAAAATTAAAATTTTAAAGTTTTATTCTAAAATTTACTTTATTATGTCAAGATTTTTCGCATTAAATCTCGATAAAAAATAATTATTATTTTTCTTAATAATTAATTCTTCATATTTTTTAAATGGATAATATTTTTATTACATAAAAATTTAGAAAATTGGGGCCGGCCGCGGATCCTGGGCGACTCTTTCTTGCATAGAAAGTCACTCACACCGGAACGAACGGTGTGTCATCACTTCAACTGAAATCGACGGTCAAGAAAGACAGCAAATCCGACGGCCAGGACGGACGGCAGGGTTTGATCGCTCGTTCCATTTGAACCTGAACGGTATATCAGTAGGCTCAGCGACAGCCATTTCCGCTGTGCCACCGATTCTATTATCTCTCTCCCTCTCGTTGTCGCTGTCGCTCGCTCTCGCGGAGCGCCATCGAAATACTCAGCCCTATCTCCGTCTCTCTCTCTGTAGATATGGCAAAAGGACCAGGATTGTATTCCGATATCGGGAAAAAGGCCAGAGGTCGATTTTATTGTTCTCGGGCTGTGGATATTTTGACCTAATTATCAGTTATTGATTTCATAAGTTCGTTTCTAGAAGTGTTTTGTTTGTGAATTTTCAGATCTTTTGTATAAGGACTATCAAAGCGACCACAAGTTTACGGTCACCACGTACTCCCCGACTGGAGTGGTAAGAACATCTTTAATTCTCTCTCTGTCTCCCCATTTCATTTTGAGTAGTGCATTCGTTAGTTAGTGTTGAATTTAACTGCTGCGGACTTAAGCTGCATTAACGTCCAGAAATCTGCTTAATCGCCCTTATTATGTACATTTATAACTTCGTGATATTTGCTGTTTGTGCGTAAATGTGCGTCTAAAGGGGGGGGGGGGGGGTACAGTTGTATGATCCAGACTGCATATTGTTGTATTGATATTTTTAGGGGAAAAATACCAAATATATACTCAACTTTTAATTTGTTTTCTAAAATTATTCTCGACTTATGTTTTAAAGTTATATTCTCAACTTCTGATTCTGTAGCTATTTTATTATATATAAAAAATAAAGTCGATCTCATTTTGAGTCATACTTCAATACATACATAATGTCACAAAAATTTTAATGTATAAAAAATTTAAAATAAAGTTCAAATTTGGAGTTTATACATGATGATTGGAGAATATAATTAGATAAAAGCTAAAAGTTGAGAATATTTCTGATAGCTTTGCTTTTTTTCAGTAGAAGTGTATGGATTACTCGAGTGTGGTTGATATTATTGTGGTTGAGTCAGATAAAGGGTACTTATGCAAATGCTCTTGAGATATAAAATTGGTGTGTCATCGATATGTCTTGTCCACCTTAGCAAGTGAGGGTTTTCCACACCCACTAATAAACAGACAAATGTGAAGTGAATTCGTGGAGGAACTTGAAACCATGTTAGGTAAATTGTAGTAAGTGTAGTTCGAGTTAGCACAAATTAAGAGGATTTCTTTAGTGTTTCTCAATGGGCATTGCATGGATTGGGTACGAGGGATATTCTATATCAGAGCTTGCATAAAAGTTTTTTTATACCTACTGATTGTCACAACCTCTCTAGTTACCAGAGATAATGGAATTTTGATTAATAGGTTGTTATTGCTCATTAATGGCCAAATTGAATATCAGTAATGCCTCCTTTATGATGCAGAACTAATCCCTTTACCTGTTAAATATTCATATTCCTTATAAAATGCAAATGAACTTTCGAATCTAGGTGAACTGAGTTGGCTAAATGTCTGAGCCCAATCTGGATGAGTTGTGATTGAGGCTGAATTGTGAATGAGCTGCATGAGGCCGAACTCTGAACTAACAGAACTGAGCTATTCCATAAGATCTTAGCAATGTTGTTAGCCTAAATTCACCGGTTTTATAGATGTATAAAACATGTATAGATCAAAAGTTTTGGGCATCTTTCAATGATGTAAAAGGATAGCAAGATTAATTTTAGTAAAATTGATTAAAACTCCTAAAATGATTAAAGATTGTTAAATTTTAGTGTATAATTGACTTTTGATGTGGTCATGCGATATAACCTAGACTAATACAGCCTTTATTGGTATCTATATTTTCATTTATGAGTCAGGGGTTTTAGGATAATAAATGAATTGCCCCATCCTTCACAAGGGAAAACGTTTTAGATTTAATCAGAATCCATAAATGGTCTTACTCTTGAAGCTGAAAAGCCAAGTTAAGGAGGTCATGCATGAAAGATTGGCATTTGACTGAAAATGTACATATGAATCTATATTGTTTTGTTTGAAGGTCATTGAGATTGGAGATCTGGTTCGATTGGACATCTTGAAGGTGTAGAATATGCAGGACAAACTTGGGGGTGCTAATCCCAAAATGGTTCTTTCCTCCTGGCCATCGGGTTTGTAGGTTGTTCTCCCCAGTTGATAGAATGTTGATTTCTTCGATGGGTGCTGTTCTCTGTGATATGTTTTAGGATTAAATGGGCAGCCAGAGTTTGACCTCAATGGGCATCCCCGTAGTTGGAACACTATAGGTGCTTTTGGCATAAAAGATATTCAAGGATTTTTAAAAAAGAATATAAAAAAGGGGCCCAGCGTTTGACCTAAACAAATGGCCCTGTTTGATCTCAACAGGTTTATAGTTCACCAAGCTGAGCCATTGTGAAAGTGTTTCCGTTTGACCATCAATTGCATTGCAATTTTATGACAATATTATAATGAGAATGGAATAGTTGAGTGGTTCTCAGTGGGCATAGTCTGGATTGTGTGCAGGGATGGTCCATCTACGAGCTTGCATAAAATTGTGATACCTGTTGAATGTCACGGCTCTTCAATTTATAGAAATGGTGAATGGAATTTGGATGTCTATAATTATTACTCCTCATTAATGCCAAATTGAATGCTAATAATACCATTTTTTATAATGCAAGATATATCCATTGACCTTCTGGATGCTGATATTTCTTGTTGAATTCAACAGACCTTTTGTCTCTTGGTGAACTAAATTAGCCAGCTGTTTAGGCCATACCGATCCATGGCCTAGCCGACTTGAGGACAAGCTAACTGAGCTATGGCAATGTCCAAATTGTGGCAGAGCTGTCCAAGGCTGAACTCTGAGCTATTCAAACTGAGCTTTGACATAAGATCTAACAATGTAGTTTTGGGCTTCATGTTTGAAATCTACCATCCCTTACATTGCATAAGCACATTTCTTGATTTATTCAGGCCTCGTCAGAAATGATATGTGGAATAATTCATGATGTACTCAATAAATGGTATGAATTGTAAAGATGACCTTTTAATCACCAATTATAGGGTAAAGTGGTTTTACCAGTGGGACATTATAATTTCTACATTTTTTTTAAGATTTTGGAATTGAAAGTCTGTGTATAACAAAATAATTTTCAATGTTACTAAAAGACATTATATTGTGGTGGACTTAGAGGAAAATATTTATCTAATGATTGAAGAAAATTTGTTATACAGTTGAAAGTAATATGATGCTTCATTGTGCAAAACTACTACTTAAGAAGACAGTATCAAAGAAGCCAAAAAGGCAAAATTGTCAATTTGAACCTTCATTAAGTGCAAATTGAATCGGGCAAATCCTGCATTTCATGTACGAAATGCAAGGTTTGTGGTACCTGTGTAGCATTTTGCTAGCCCAACTAAGCACTTGTGCTGACAATGAATAGAACTAAACTCTGCTTCAGTATTTTCTTTTGGAGTTTTGTTTTTATGTCCTTTGCCTACTTGCTAGTGCCTATAGGTAGGGTACCCTGCACATTATCCAGTACTAAAGCTCCCCAGGAATTATCCGATTGTAATATAAAAAATTGCTGACATTTGATTTTATATTGCATCTTTGCCATGAAAATACTGACTACGTGCTGCATGTCATTGATTTTAGAGTTTATGCTTTAATCTTTCAAGTTGACTCTGGCAAGGAACCATGTCTTACTAGAGATAGATGAATGCATCGAAAAGAGTTAAACACATGATGACTGATAATAACACTATGCACTTATTAATACACAGCAAAAAGGTTTGATTTGCTTGGTTAAGCAGAATTTATTTTAACTGAAATGTGTTTCCAAGTGGAAATAATTTCTGGGGGAGGTAAATATTAGTGGACATATATATTTATATCAATTCTTATCAATTAATTTGTAGAATCAACACTCATCCTAATTAAGCACAGTGCCAATAACCTGATTTGAATTCATGGCATGACTACCTTATTCTGTATTTTCTTTCTTTGGTTGCAGTAGAGCTATTTTCCTAAGAAAAAAAATATGGTTGATGACTGTCAACTTGGTGGTGGACACTGAGACCTTAGACAGTTTTGTGGTACCTGAACACAGATGACTAGGCAATGACATTTTGTTTTGGTGGTGGAAAATTTTCATTAGGAAGCTAAATTTATCTTCTTGTTTTTTAGTAGATGAAAAAGAAAACTTGCTGAGAAAATTCCCGCCTTACCAAACAACAACAAATATAGGTTGGGAGACACAATATTCTATCAGTTTTCCATGTAGACAAACGGTACCTAGATATGAAGGATGAATTATTTGACTCAGTTCCTCAGATCCTTGTCTCAAAAATAGTAACATAAATATTGCCATTTTACAAAGTTCCATTTTCATCTGTTCAATTTGACATGCAATTTCTTAATTCAATTTCAAAAATAAATATGCTGCTTCTATACAGCAGCAAATTTTTCAAAGAACAGCATAATTATTATGATGTCACAAAATTCTCTGTTGTCTTATAATTTCTCTATGAAGATTTATGGGCTAAAATGTTTCTAATGAAGGATGACTTGAGAAAGAAGAAAGTTAAAATGATACTATAGCATGCAAGTGGAAAATTATATTTCTTAACATCATAAAATGGTAAGGGAAACCTACTACTTCAGGATGTTGGAAGTTGTAAGGATACATTTGGGGATCACTTGCAGTGTTACTGCACTAGTCATTTTGGAGCTTAATGCATGTCTTCACTCCTGAACTTATCGTCAATCTAGATGCTGAACTAGCAAAGATATGCACTTATGTATCTCGATTTGCGACATTCTATCAATTATTGAGCTTGTCCTACTGCTTAGCATGCATTGTTTGTTTTGGCAGTTTAATTTTGTCAACTGATCCTACAATCTGCTTTGTGTCATAGGTTATCACTTCTTCAGGAACAAAAAAAGGGGAGCTATTTTTGGCAGATGTGAGCACTAAGTTGATTAACAAGAACATCACAACTGAAATTAAAGTAGATACAAGTTCAAAGGTAAGGAACATTGTAGACTTGGTAATAATTTTATCCAGTTTCTGTTATTCACAATTGTTTTCCCCATTCATTGTTCCCGTGCGTGGAGGGGGTATATTTTGTTGTCCTACATAAACTTGTTCCACGGTATATATTAATGTCATGGTTATTTGATTTATTTCATCATCATCAACTCTTCGGTGGCAATGTAGGTTTTCACTACTGTTACTGTTGATGAACCTGCCCCTGGGCTTAAGGCTATTCTCAGTTTTGCTGTCCCTGATCAGAGATCTGGAAAGGTAAGTGTACTTGATTCTTTTATGGTGTGTTTGGTTTTAAGAATGTATGTAGGAAAGGAAACTAGTGAGGGAAAAAATAAAAAATAATTTTCTTTTGTTTGGTTGTCGATGGAAAATCACATGGAAAGGAAAAGATAGTAATATGCTACGACTGTTGGAAGAGAAGGTAGTCGTAGTAATGAGAGGTAAGGTTTCTAAGATAAGGTGCTCCTTTGCTTCTTTTTTCCTTTGCTTTCCACCGGTTTTAAAAGAAAATTTCCTCAATTAATTATACACTTTCTATGCTGTATTATTCAACTTGGAATACAATTTTTCTATTTTTCCATATTGATAAAAAGGTTAATCATTTGATATAGTATTTCAGTTCATATACCCATGTATATAGGTTTATTCTTCACACACACAGACACATACATATATAGTTAGAACAACTTTCATAGTATCTGTGCTGTACACAGGTTGAACTCCAGTACCTGCATGAATATGCTGGAATTAGCACTGGCATTGGCATGACTGCAAGCCCCTTTGTGAACTTCTCTGGTGTGGTCGGAACCAATGTTCTTGCCTTTGGAACTGACTTGTCATTCGACACAGCTACGGGGAATTTCACCAAATGCAATGCCGGATTGAGCTTCACCGGTTCAGATCTTATTGCATCTTTGACACTGTAAGTTATGGTGTACTTAGATGCTTATATACTGTGTTTTGTTTAGCCTTTAATGTAAAAAACGGTGGAAAACTTTGGAGAGGCGTGATTGGTATAGGTTAACTATAGAAACCAATAAAATATATTTTGTTTAGTTTGCATGATGTTAAACATGTCGGGAATCTTTTTTAGTTTTTTAATGGGACAACTTTTATTTGAGATTTCCACAATTTTTCATACTTCTTCCTTTGATTGGATGGAAAACTATTGAATCTGTTTTTGGTTTGAATGATGTAAAACGGTGGAAATTTTTTTTTTCTCTGTGAGACCCATAATTTTTATTAGAGATTTCCACAAATTTTCACATTTCTGCCTTGGATTTGGATGAAAAGCTGTGGATCTTATCTAAATGAAATATAACTAGAGATCTCCCAGTAGCTTTTTAATAGTTCTACGCAGTTTTGTTTTTTATAATATTCCTATCTGATAACCAAACATATTTAAAATTACTCATATTTACTTAGTTTTGCACATTAAAAGGCAATACCAAACACATCGATTATCCTTTAATTCTATTGTGCTGTTTCACATTTGCCTGAGGACAAGTTTTGGTGATGTCTCTGTGTACTTCTATATATGGATGTGTGGGCCGTTTGTTGGAGTTTCGGTCGATTGATGGCAACATTTTGCTGTTTCAGCAACAACAAAGGCAATAGCTTGAGTGCTTCATACTTCCACACTGTTAGCCCACTAACAAGCACTGCTGTTGGTGCTGAGCTGACCCATGACTTCTCCAGTAACGAGAACACACTCACCATTGGCACCCAGCATGCCTTGGACCCACTGACTTTGGTCAAGGCCCGCGTCAACAACTACGGAAAGGCAAGTACACTCATCCAGCACGAGTGGCGCCCGAAGTCACTCTTCACCATCTCTGGCGAGGTGGACACCACGGCCATCGAAAAAAGTGCCAAGATTGGACTTGCCCTGGCACTAAAGCCTTGATATACCAATTTGATCCGAGATCTCTTGGTGGAGCTTCTGTTTACAGAAACAAGACAATAAATGAGGTAGGAGGAACTTAGAGCATCGTTGCTTTTGAATTAAACTTTAGAGGGTATGCCCAAATGCTTCATTTTGGTGATTACATTACTGTTGTTAATGGTTTGTGAAAAATAACCATATTTGCTTTGATGAACCAGAAGGCATGTTTCTGTTTCTATATCGGCATTCCCATCTATATTTGATGGGAGATGCGGACTTGTTTTTGACAGGAGGCTCAGAGTTTTTTGTTTTTTTTATTTTTGATCTGATGATTTATGTTTTTTACCTCATTACGATTGTGTGCCTTTACTCTCATCCCATGTTACCCTCTTATGGCATTCTGGATTGTTCATTTTGGTTCTTCATAAATTGGTTTTTTATTGGTAAGGGGTGGTGTTAGCAGGGAGGGGGCGTTTTGGTCATCTTCAGGATACTTTTAGGTGATTGTGTTTTATCGTTTTCTATAACCTCAGGGTATTTAATTAGGGGATATCTTTTGGCTAATGGGGGTGTACAAGGAAATTGAATGTTCACACAGTTTCATTACTGATAAAGGATTATTTAGGGTTATTAGTGAAGACAATATTTTAATTAGTGGTATTTTGGGTCGATATTGATATTTATGGAAAAGTAAAATGTTTTTGGTCATCATTGCTTGAGCATCAAGCATTGGTACTATGATATTTTTGGCTTGCCGTGGGTCGGATGCATAGCTCGATACACGATCGATGGCAAGAGTCGCGAGCTATTTTGGCTTGTGTTTGAAGGTGGTGTTGAGGTGTCACAACCTCAACAATTAGTAGACCTAATCAAAATCGAGTTGATCGTGTATAAGTGTTATAAACTGGTATAATAAGGTAGATTAAGTTTTTGGTTAAGTACATTTATTGATGAAAATAAGCAGTTTGATCTGACTTAGGTTATAATTTTTATATAAATATAATTTATAAGATAAATATCACGTTTAAAACAATTCTTTTGATAAATTATGGTTTTACATAATTAATAATTTGTATACAAATCGACAAGCGGTATGATGCATCCTGTTGCATTAAATCTTGTAAGATGGTGCATGCCTAGTCAAGTAATATATATCCTTTATCCGTTTAAATCTTTGTTAGAATATATAACTAATTATTTCATTAGTTTAAGACCTAAAGAGTGTCTTTGTAAACCATTTCTTATATCACCATCTTATAATTTTATGGGCTTTTTTATATGGTATTATTAGAGGTTTAAAGTTCAAATCATTTGAACTCCCATTTTGTAAATGTTATATTTCATTGTCCTAACTTACCCAAAAAGCATATGCATATTTTATCGTACTATAGTAAATCTCATAAATGCCGGTTTTCGTTAGAATATTGAAAAAGCACTCTTTGTGCTAACGTAATACAAACAAGTTTCGACTTCGATAAATATAGCAAAAGTAGTAAGCAATAAATATTCAATACACGTAAAGAATATTTAGATTTGGATACCAATGATACTAATCTATCATGCAATAGTATAAAAGAGCGTAAGCAGTAATATAAAGACATGATTTTTTGGTAATTAAGAAAAAATTTGATACCCACGGTAATCGAAAAAAATTCTCCGGGTTTCAACGGCCAAGAAAGTAATGCACTATAAAAATTAACTTACAGACCGGGTGGTAACGACGCCCTAACCTAACCGATTTACTCATGTATTGTGATACTTATCAAGGAACTCCTTGGATTTGCCCGCGGCTACGGAACCGGACACATTCTGATCTTCATGTTAATATTTCCTCTCGAACAACTTGAATTGCCGAACATGATTGGGTTTTCTTCTTCACGAACCAACGTCTCCAACGAAGGTAGAAGACAGTGTTTCAAAGTTAATGTAAGGTGATGAGAAAACTTATTTCAATATAAAGATCAATCTTCTAACTTTAGGTTTTCTCAAGAAAAATAATATCAATGGAGTATAAGTAGCTTTCTTTTCAAAGGAGGCACGACAATAAACTCTTCAGAGTCCTTTCTGACTTTCTAGGGTTCCCAAAATATAAGCCGGGTATTTATAGAGGACTCAAGATTTACGTTTAAAAAACATACTCGTTGCCACGTCGCTCGAGCACGCGGCGGGCCCATAGAGGGTTTCGAGAGAAACCGTGCGTGCGCTCTAGCTCGGGGCGACGCCCAGCGAGCGTGGTCTATTCTAGAATATGGGCTCGAGCGCGGGGGAGGCGCACAGCGAGCGGGGTCCATTCTGTTTTTTTTTAACGAGCGGGTAGCGAGTGCACAGAGGGCAGAGAGGCTTTGGAAGGGCTCGAGCGACTGGGGAACGAAACGGACCAATACACTAATACATAAGGTCACGAAAATTACCAATTAAAAACATGACTCTAACAAATATAAAATTATTATTGGACATTTACATAGGATTATGGCTTTTAGATTTATTATATAATATTATTATGATAAATAGTGAACCAATATTCACAAAAATACTTTGTATGAGGATCTATGCACCGAGAGCTAGTGGATAGTCTTTGTTAAAAGATTTTGGTTAGGGTTATCATATTCTAAATTAAGGTCGTGTGATTAATTATTAGTCAATATACCCTTTAGGTTGGAGAACAAAATAAGAAAACCTTTCAAAGGGACTTTTTGTTATATAGTATTTAAAAATCAATATTAATACCTAAAAGTATGTCTTGTTTGAAATACTTACGGATTGCCCAATTTGAGTAATGATGTTTCTTATGTACCAACACATACTACACTAGATTTGGACATAAGCAATATATATATATAATATTAAATATTTTTAAAGTATTTACTTATATATTTTAAAAATCAAATAATAATACATTTTAAAAAATAGAAGCTTTTAGAAATATAATATTTTTCGAATGTCATTTATTTCATATAACTTGTAGAGGAATGGGAGAGGGGGCCAACACATAACATCAAAAGTGGAGATGCGGGGTATCGATCCCCATGCCTCTCGCATGCTAAGCGAGCGCTCTACCATCTGAGCTAGATCCTCGAGCCATAGATTATATCAAATCATTTATTAAAAGTATTTAAGTAAAAAAAATTCTAGTTTTGATCCTTCTGACAGGTAAGATAGAACTCAAAAGTGTATTTCAGTATTATCTAAATGCAGAATAGTGTTACATTTTAATTATTCAATCATTTGGTTCGTTGCTGGTTAAACTTGTAAGCATTATTACTCTTTTTAAAGCATTATTTTCTCGCGATTCAAATAATCAGTTTGGTCTCCAACAATTTCTAAAGGAGTTGCATCAATTACTTCTCTGCTCTTGCTAATGCGTTTGATTTTCGTTCTCTTTTCAGCGTCGAGTCAAGACCCTTGGAATGACATATGCACATATTGTATTGGTATGCAGTTTGATACACATGAATTTCAGAACAACATTGCTGAAATAAAATGATAATGGCTAGCTGACTGAAGAGATAGATGATCTTCTTCATTTGTATAGCAGAAAGTAATGATCCTGTGAAA
>JAOVVI020015989.1:0-11019 GCA_028571085.2 Nepenthes alata
TCACAGCAGCACTTAGCTCAATTTGAAGTAATATAAAAGCAGCCACAACTGCTTATCCCGGCTGCTGAAGCAGCTAACATCCAAGGCTGCTGAAGCAAAGATCACCACGGCAGCTGAATACAAAAATTCAGCAAGGGAGAGGAAAAGTTCTACACGGCAACACTCTCTTCAACACTCGACAAAATTTGGAGATAGGTAAAAGCAGCTCACGGCTGGTCACTTCAGAAGCCACAGCACACAAAAGTTGACAACTTAATAGAGAGGAGAGGAAGCTCCACACGGCTGAAAGGCAGCAGCCTCTCCACGGCTGCTTCAGCAGCAGCTTTCCTGAAGCAGTAGCTTCCTAAACAGCTGCTGAGTCAGCAGCAGCTCTTCACGCCAACAAAGCCTTACACCTCAGCAAAATTTAGTAGCCAACCATAGCTCACCACCAAGCGAAATTTTAAGGAAACACAGTGGCAAAATAAGATGAATCAGCAGGGCAGAGTGAGGACAGCCGGCTGATTTAGGGAGTGGAATTCAAGTGGTTGTTGAATCAGCTCTCCCTTTATATTTGGGATATGGGATATGTGAGGAAGATGGAAAGGAAAGAAAGAAAAAAACGGACGTAACCGGGAGAGAAGGAGAGAAAAACAGAAGGAAAAGCAGAAAGGAAAACAAAATGGAGACTGAGAAGGAAACCGAAGACTGTAAGAATTTAGCTGAATATTTGGCAAGTATACTTGAATCTCTTCTTCATTTGGTGTTTCCTATTGTTAATTTCTTTAAATATTATAGATCTAATACTTAATTTGGATAAAGTCTTTGATCATATTATCAATTTGACATGAATTATACTCGGCTGGAATTCTAGAATCAAAACCAGTAGCTGGATCAGCTTTTGAACTTTGTTTGAATCGGCAACCAAATGGTCTCCAAATAGTTCGAATTTGGTATCCAATAAGATTAACATCTTAATTATGTTGTGACCAAACGGTTCAAAAAATTTAGCTAAACCGGTCACTGAACTGGATCCCAGAACAGTAAGATGTCTTGCTAAATTGCATCAGGATGCAATTGGAAATCAGCCCTGACCTGGGATCGATCCGGACCCCAAACGGGAAGAACCAGTAACCATGATGACTTAAGATTCTTGTGGTGATACTCAAGTATCACCCTACAAAAATTATCCCCGAACCGGTCATAAATCGGCTCCCAAAACGGGAATAGAATCTGTTTACTTCAAAACATTACTGATGCAGAATCTGCAACTACAATTCTGACCCAAACCGGCTAGAATTTCATCTGAACCGGCTATGAACCAAACAAATACTTAAACATGAGTTTCTTAACTGTAATTGAACTCCTCAAACCGGTCAAGAATCGATCTTGAATTTGCCATAAAACCAACAAAGACAAAATTTGTCCCTTGTTCCCCTACTATTGCTGAATGTGGCAACTTGGGAAAGATTAGTTGAACTCGATCCAAATTGGTTGAACCAGCAGCCAGCTCAATTATGGTATCATGTGCTAAGGTTAACCTACCCACTAGTAAACCGGCTGCCCAAAACGATTTGAAATAGGTACCAAATTGGACCCCTAAAATACACCAAAACCAGCCCAACACCATAGAAACTGATTCTAATTGTCCAAGAAAATAGACTAAAACGGCCTTGAACTGGGCGAATCAAAAGTCGACCATGCCAAGCTATCAAATCCTAAAGTTGAACTGTCAGCCCACAAATCGATGTCCAAAAATACCTTTGAAAAAAATATTGAACTGGGCCCCTAAATAGGTGCTAGAACCGGGTGACAGCATCCATGTTGTTACTGGAATTTCGACTGCTGAACTGGCCCGCTTTCTATTCCCAAACCAATTGAATCGGCACCCGAATTAACCAAGACATTATGAGGAAATGCTAAGGTATCAATCCATAAAAAATATGTCCCAAACCAAGCTTAAACTAGCAAATGGACTGGCCACTATATGCTGAATTAGTTCATCTAAACCGGTTCACAAGTGATGAAAATTAATAGCAAAAATAAGTATGGACCAACCCTTGAACCGTCCATTAAATCGGCTATAAACTAATAACCAAATCCCTGAATAATTGTGCTAAGAAATCAACCCTAATTGGCTCCAAACTAACAACTGAATCGACAACCGAATCAGTCGAATATATCATATGTTAAATCTAAATTTTTAACATATATAAAAGATTAAAGTTAAAGCTACGAAATTGAAAAAAATGCATCAACTTCTATTACAATTTACAGTTTGTTTATTGTGACGTCCGACATCCTCATTTATATTCAAAAAGATGTCATACTTTCTATAAGTTCATAATATATATAATCATTATACACATTATCTATAAGATGCCATATCAAGTGGTTCCAACCCCATATGACTTGAATACAATATCAAATTTTTTAGAGATACTACTAAAAACGAAAATTATTATTATAAAATTTGTGAAAGTATAACTAATAACCATTTGCTAAAACATAAACTCTTATTCATTCCATTACAAAAGCCGTACTTGCTCTTATGAGTTTACTGCATTCCATCAAAATACAATATGAAGATCAACCTAACACTTCAATCTTTATTCATACTCATCTGGTATAAACTCCTGGTCGCCATCTGAGGGGTTAGAAAAATGGCAAGTGAGTGGACTAAATACGCAACAAGGTGCATAATATACAAAGATATGCGCATTTATACTAAAATTATGATATTATAAGGAGTAGAAATCAAATACATGAAATGCAATTCCTTTATCTTTTTTTTTACCTTATCTTTATGTTGATTCTCATTTTAATTTTCTTATCTTGAGTGACCAGAACTAGTAGGCCCTACCGTCTAAAGGAGCGGACAAATCAAAGAAAAGATTGTGTCAATCCCCACAATCTAAGACCTAACCTCGTAAAGCACCATGAGGTAGGTGGATTGTGATAGTTCACACAATCTAAGGCCTAAGCTCATTTTACAGCCCGATGTGGGTGGTACTACCTATCATCCTAGTAGATGGGGCCAGAAACCATTTTTGATTTCCTATTGCAATATTTTAAAGTATGCCAGAAAATATTACCTTTCGAAACAAAAACCTTGGTCCAATTTTTTACATTTCTTTTCAAAATCATTATGGAAAACTCTACACTTATCCTTCTTAATTTTCTTCACTCTCAAAGAAAATAACTGAACTTCTTTGTATTTTTGTAGAGCTTTCATCAAAACTTTCATGAATTTAGCTAAACATAGTAAACAATTATCCAAATATATCAAATCATCAAGTTGTACATAAGTAAAGAATGCATGCTGAAATTTATATTCCATCCTTGATGTATTTTAATCTATTTGCTTGCCGATTTATTTTTTGATTCAACAAATTGACTTATGTACTACCATTTTAGAGTTAATATATGATGTGAAATCAATTTGGGGTCAGCCCAAGCCAATTCAGTATTTTATTCATAATTTGGAGAATTTTCCTAGTTTACATGAACCGGTTTAGCTTTAATTTAGGGACTTGGTTCGCTATTTACTTCAAGCCCAATTTTTCAGCTTAACATTTTAACATTATCTTGGTTTAATTTATTATTGGTTTAGCTAATTTAATTCCTGGTTTGGACCCAATTTATTTCTTACAATACAGCAATTGCTGGACTACTTATACTAGAGACTGCCACTATTTTGGAGGGCCGGTTAAATGGGTTTTCCAAACTTAATCTTACCAACTAATACTTTAGCATTATCACATGTCACTCGGGCAAATTTGGCTGCCAGTTCAGTCTAAATGGGGTCCGGTTTGTGCCCTATTCAGGGGCTTGAAATTTATATATCAGCAAAACTACTGAGATATGTCCGGTTCTGATGTAAGGTTTGGTTCAGTGACCGTTTCAGCACATTCTCATGTGAAAATTTTACACAACATCAAGGAAGGTCTTAACTTTTTTCGTATACCAAATTTGAGCCAATTTGAAGGTCATTTGGCCACCGGTTTGGTTGAATTACAGTAGCTAGTTTAACTACTAAATTTGACTCTGGATTCTACCAGTTGCTGATATGGGACCAGATTCAGTTATCGGTTCAGCTCATTTCCATGAGCCATTTGGTCACGACATAGGTAGGATATTAAACTTATTGTATACCAAATTTGAGCCAATTTGAAGGTCATTGGGCCACCGGTTTGGTTGAATTACAGTAGCAAGTCCATCAAGTCGCTAAATTTCAAATTAAGCACTTAGTGTCCAACCGCCCCTTTTTCCACTTAAATTTGAATTTCATCATGCTATAAAATGATACTATGACATTGATAAAATAATAAACTAAGGAATTAAAGTATTGGATCAATCAGTAGTTCCAAGAAATCAGCAACAAAAGTTAAACAAAAAAAGAAAGCACAAGATCACTTGCCAGCAAAATTCAGCAGTTCCTTTCTTTCCCTACTGCGCACGGTTTAGTTCCTTTCAATATTTCCTTAATTTTCTCACCTTTAATTGGTGGGCAATTTCCTTGAGTGAGCTGCTGCTGCATGCTGTCGTGGCTCACCACAAATATGCCTACTAATTCCACTAAGTATGATTTTAAATGCCCCTCCTTGCTGCTGCTGCTGCTGCTGCTGCCATGGACTTATTCAGCTTCTCCAAATTCACGAAATGTTAGCTAATATGTATAAGCTGCCTACTTGTTGCCTCCATCCTTGAGAAAATAATTAAGTCATCATTTTTCCATATATATACAGTGTCCCCTGCTGTCCAAGCCTAAAGGAATAAAATAGGCTGCTATTTTACTTAATTTAATACTATAATTCGGTTGACTGGTGGATATACTACTTGCCCGATTGCTTTCTTGTCAACCGAGTTTAATCCGGTTACTAATCGGATGACATTTCTATGGCCGGACTATTTTTTTGTTACCTCAAAATTTATTCGGTTGGTAATTGGTTGGAATTTTGGTGGCCAGTGTGTCCTTTTATTAACCGTATTGGAATTGATGACTAATCGGGTCCATCGGATAATCTGGCTTCTAGATTTATAACATAATTAGTATAATGAATCTTAATTTTTACCAGAACTTTAAGTCGGTGGAAGTCTCTAAATTCACATATTTTAATTAGTAATTTCATAATATTGGACTCTTCAATCCGAATTCCTCTATGTCCTTTGACATCAATTAATTATAATTTACTTAATCAAAAAATCTCAGACCTTACATATTAGGTGCTCAACTTCCTTCCTTAAAACTTAATTTTTTTTTAATTTTTATTATATAATTATTTTTTTCATTTATCTAATATATAAAATTATGATATTAGAAATATAAATTAGGGAATTGAATATTATAGGGAATGCATAGAATAGATAGTAATCATGATTCAATTTGGATGGTAATTAATCAACTGACAAAATCTACCCATTCATTTCCATCAAAATGACATTTTTTTTGAGATCGTTTGGTGAGGCTCTACATCAATGAGACTATAAAGCTCCATGGGATTCAAGATTCATATCTAAATTTTAGAAAAGTCTATATTGGGAGTTGGGTACAAAGTTAAGGTTCAGTATGACATTTTATCTATAAACAGATAAACAATTAGAATGGACGATTCATGTTTTACAAGACATATTGAAAGCTTCAATCTTTTAGATAAAAGTGAATTAGATGATTATTTACCACTAATTGAACTTTCCTATACCAATAGTTATGATGTTAGTACAAACATGACACCTTTTAATGCTTTATATGGCAAAAATGCCAAACATTGATCAATTAGAAAGAGATTAGAGATCAAAGGCTTGTGAAAGAGATATAATTTGTCCTAAGTTTGTGAAAGAGATATAGATTGCTAACTGCCCAAATTAAGTTTTGAAGTGATCATGTATTTTTTAATATAATTTCATCGAAAGTGGCCTTAAGATTTTTGGTTGAAAAAGAAATTAAAAATGAGTCTTATTGGGTCATTTGAGATTTCAGACTAAACTGAAAAAGTTGACTTTATGTTAGCATAACCCCCTTCATTTAACATACTTTTACATTATATTTCATGTGATACTACATTGAAAGTATGTTTATGATACTTTACATATCATCAAGTATAAACCTTTAAGGATTAGTGTGGGTTTAACAAATATAAAGGAACTGACACAAATATAGGGATAAAGTTATCTAGTGTTCTATACAAAAGTTATCTAGTGCTGTGGAGGCACAACTCTTCTAAGGAAGCCACATGAGAACGCAAAGATGAGATAGAGAAGTATCCACTATTATTCCACATTTGCAGCACATAAATTTTGTGTATAAGATTTTATAATGGGAAAATGTAAAACCCAAGTATTACATTATTCCCATTTGCAATACATAAATTTTGAGACTAAAATTTTATAAGAAATGGGATATGTAATACCGAGTACTAATCCAAAAATAATGACGTTTGACTTTAAATAATTTAGTAAACTATTAAAGATAATTGTGAGTTTGAATTAGGCTGTAACTATAAGACCTCTTGTAGATAATGCCTGATGGACATATGAGCTACACTTGTGCTCAATGGTGTTATTACATTGCACCTAATGTGCTAGGGGGCATACATACTCAATTTATAGATCTATGATGCCTCAATATGTGCATAGAGGGGTGCACATGCACTGACTGATAAAACTTTAATGCCTAATCAGCGTATGATTAGCGCATGTATACCAATCTACATATATAATTTTAGCTTATTTTCATGTAATTTTCAAACAAAAGAGAGAGAAAGAGAAAAGAAATAAGAGAGAAGAAGAAAGGAAGGGAATCTTGAAGAGAAAGCTTGGGAGATTTTGGTAAATTAAGTTTAAAATAAATAAATTTAAAGCCTAATCTTTCACTTTTTTTCTGAAATTTATAAATTTCTTCTTTATGATTATCTAAAAAATGGGATTCATGTTCTAATAAACCATACATGTATTCATCAATTCCTTTTTTGATATTTGACTTGCATGTATATCTTTATTACTTAATTTTCTCAAATTTCAAAATTATTTATTCATATTCATTGTAAATATTAGAGAAATCTTAAAATTGTTAAAGTACGTTTATTTCATGTCCTTTGTTTTGCAATTACTATAAGAAAATTCTGCAATAAAGTTAAACTAAATTATTTTGATTCTCAATTCTAGAAAATATGTATGTTTGATAGAGTTTCTTTCCATTTTGAAATGAATTATCAAATGGAATTGATAGTATATGTTATAACATATAACTTTTTTATTAAGTAAAGTGAAGGTTATATGATGCGCCTGGCTATGAGTTTGGAACAATGGGGCAAGGCTTTCATCTATAGAGTAGAATATATAAATAGTTCATCTATGGATTTTGAATATTGGAGTATGGCCCATGTCTATGGAATAAAATATATAATCTAACCTTTGAAGTTTTCAACTTTAATCGGTGAAATTTATCAATCACCTTTAGTTCATAATTGTTCTCCTTCATATTCACAGTTACTCATATATTATTGTTACATCTCATTATTTGTTTATTGAGTTTTTAACCTATCTTATAATTTACTACCTTTCAAATTAATAGGCTCAGATCACTTAATGGTTTTGGATTAATAGTTTTCTTTAATGACTTTTTGTGAAGATTATAATTAATGCATTTTGAAAATGTTATTTGAAAATGATTAAGTATTTAGAATTTTTGATATTTATAAGTTTTATATAACGTGATAGATGAGTCGCATATCTTGTTAGTTTTTATGTATCACTAATTCATAGGACTTGCATGGAATGAATTTCGATGTTATGTTGTATTGTTGATCAAGAGCTTGAAATCAATGGTAAAATGGAGCAAATTTGACCTTATCTTGATATGTGTGTGTGTGTGTGTGTGTGTGTGTGTAACATCAAAATGAATAGAGTTATGTAGCCTAGTGCGTTATTTCTTAGGTCATTAATATATGCAATAAAAGAGTTTACTTGAGCTGAAAATTCTAGAGGAGTGCTTAAGGGACACTCTCAACAAAAGCCAAACAAGAGCAAACTGATAGTGTTCAAAGGGAAGAAAGATCCAGGAGGAAGATTGGCTCATGTGCTTCACTTAGGCCATATAACTAAGTTAATATGATTATGGAGAGTGGCAAGTAAAGAGTCCATTGTTCTTCGAGACCAAGACTTAACTACAACTGATGTGTAATTAAGGGAAAATGTGAAAACTTCAAGTTAGCCTCGTCTTAATGATTCATTCAAAAGTATTTGTTTGGATCTGGATAATTTAAGGTTTAAGACAAGTTGTCACCCCTAAAACCTGAATGTGGCCTTCAAGGTTGTGGCTTTTGATGGGTTTAATAGATAAACAACGAGATCAAACCCAAGATAGCCTAACATTTCAAATCTACAATATTTAAATTGCCGAAGTTCCTAGTTTCTAAAGTGGCAAAATAACCATCCTACCAAGTTGCGAAGATGCCAAATTACATGGACATTGAGTAGCCAAGGTGTTGGCCCGATTTCCAAAGTGGGCTAATTATCTAATAGCCAACCAATAAGAAACCACTCTAATAGGACAAGCAGGATGGTCAAAATAAAATGTTGACATACCAAAAGAAGACGTCTAGAGGGGCGGTTATATTATCAATGCTACAATCTAACCATAAATTCTAGTTGATCCATGGTCAATTAGATACTAATCAATTATAGGTCATATCAGTCATGACCTAGGGTATGACATTAGGAGAATTTTACCTAAAATATAACCACTCCATGGGGATTCATTGAGTCTATGTTCATAAATATAAAACAGTTAATCCTAAAAATAATTACCCGGTAAAAGATGTTAACACATCAGAAAAATAATAATCTATCAATAAATGGCACTAATTCCTCAAAACGAGAATTTCCTATTATGTAACTAGACATAGCTTCTCCAAAGAAAAATGATTAATAACTTCTCATGAGGTTATTGAACTGGTTATACGATATGCCTAAAGCTTATATAAAAACAAAGCCCTTTAATGCAAAAAAACATATGGTACTACAACAATAAAAGCATCGAAATGATGATTGGCTTCATTAAGTACTTACGTTTACCTGAAATAATCTAAAATACTTATTTAAATATAAGTTTTGTAATACTTAGACTTACTGATAAAAAGGTTATGATCATATTCTCTAGATAATCTTTTCCCCAAGAACTTTTAAGGCACGAAGTTGTAATCCTTGAGTATTAGTTTTGATATATGAAATTGTTTGAATTAAATTAATTTAATAAATTATTACAATTGATTGCGTGTTTGAGTGAGAAATTAATTGACGAACCATAGTAGTGGAAGTATAAGGTGCGCATAAGCCTTGTATGAATGTATTTGAGGTAGTATCTCTGCATCGAATATGCATGAAGGGCCTCATGTGCGTATGTTCCAGTATTCTATTTGCATAATGCATGTCTAATGGATACATGTGTGTAAGCTAAAAATAGCCTTCAAGCTTGATACATATATAACTAGCACATGTGCACTAGCAGGTGATATAAGGGCCATTAGCTACTTTCTAGATAGAAGATAGAGAAGAAAAAGAGGAGAAGAGAGAGGATGAAGCAAAAAGAGATTTTAGACAAAACATTGAAGGATTTATAGGAAATAAGTTAAGGTGAGTGTATTCCAAATCATTTATTTTATTTTATTGTTAAATTTTCTAATGTTCTTTTTGATAAATATTCTAAATGTCACATGCATATATCCTGTTTCATATTTTCCTTAAATTTGGCTTAGATAAGTGGCAAAATTGTTCATAAATTATTATATTTTAAATGCTTGTGCTTTAGTTTAATTATTTTATTGAGAAATCCTAAAATTATTAATTATATTATTTTGCACGTTCATTTTCATGCAAGAATTTTGTGAAAGATTTAAAATAATGTTTAAGTCAAGTATTTGCTACCAAATTCTAGAAATTTTTCATCTGTATAAAATTTTTCTTTTGTTTATACAACAATCATTTTTAAGAAATGAGAAAATATATTTAGACATATATTATTGTATTATTTTATAAACAAAGGTAGTATATCCATGTTAGAATAGTATTGTTTTGTCCCATTCTATAAAACATAATATGTACTTAATTCACCCATATATTATAAATAGTGATATATGACCTAATCAACATGGTATGGATATATAGTCTGACCTTTGATATTCAGCCCCATCAATGAGGTTTATATCATTAGCCCTTGGTTCTTGATTTTGTTCTTTTTACACACGTTTATTTAATATTTTGCCTTCCTCACATATAAACAATAAATTATTGTCATCCTTCACATTGTGTTATATATTTCTAAAGATATAAACTTTACAAAGCTTTTAGCTTAATCTTACCAAATTTGCCACAATTTAGATTAGCGAGCATGTAATTCACTTTCCATGGAGTTTGGATGGGTGGAGTTTTTCTGGAGGATTTCACTTAGAATTGTTTCAATTATCTTGTGGGCAAGTGAAACAATAAAATGTACAAATCAGAATATCTTATGGTTAGTATGTTGTATATATTATGCATTGAGTTTGATTTGTGAAGGCAACAAGCCTTAATTTTTAGGCTGCTTTAATGTCGCTTAGAGATCATAAATTTGGATAAATATTGACAATGCTTCAATTATATGAGCATGTACAACAGATTAAGGCCAAATGTGATGATTTGTCCATATCCTAGGTCGGACATATTTTAATCTAAATATGTTTGTGAAAAAGGACTTTTTGTCCTAACTGTTACAATTAAGTTTCGACCCTGATAAAAAATAGCAGAAACAGTAAAAATTAAATATCCAATACACGTAAAGAATATTTAATTCTAAATGCTAATGATATTAACAATCATGCAAAGTATAAATGAGCATAAGCAATAATAAAAAGATAATTTTTGGTGATGAAGGGAAAACTCGATGCTCACGGTAATTGAGAAAAATCATCCGAGTTTCAACGGTCACAGAAGCAATGCACTATATGAAAATCAACTTACAGACCGGGTGGTAACGACGCGCTAACCTAGCCGACTTATTCCCGT
>JAOVVI020015990.1:0-11018 GCA_028571085.2 Nepenthes alata
AAACTAGTTAGAACATGAAGCTCAAGGTTGTAGCTTTTAGTTTTCTCAAAAGAAGTAAGATCAATGGAGTTTTAACACAATTCTTCTCAAGTGGGGCACGAAATTAATCTGCCAAAAGTCCTAGGGTTTCAAAATTATAAGCCAAGTATTTATAGAGGTCGCAAAAATCGCATTTAAAAAGTTGGCGGTTGCCGTGGCGCTCGAGCACAGCTCGAGCACGCGGCGGGCGCACGGAGGGTTTCCAGAGAAACCCTACGTGCGCTCGAGCGCATGGCCAGCGAGCAGAGAGCGGGCCCTTTCTGGATTTTGCGCTCGAGCGCATGGCGAGCGCAATGCTGCTGGTTTTTGAGGTCGAGCGGGTAGAGAGCGCGGGGCTTCTGGATTTTGGGCTCGAGCGGCTGGAGAGCACACGGCAGGCGCGGTATCCCTGGAAGTCGAAACGGATAGCAACGGATAAATGTTGATGCAACACTTCGGCAATGCATAACCCGACATCGATGTAAAATATATATATTGTCATGGAATGTGCCAATCATAAAAATAGCCCTAACAGCCATGTCAGCTCCCATCAAAAGAAATGAGAGGGCAGCAATTTTACATCATTTATAAAAGCAAACCACAGTATAATTATCTTAATCTTCATTGGAAAGAGAGGAAAACACAGACGGATGGAGATATAATCCAAAAAAGGTGCCTAAGATTGTCAGAGAACATTGAACATAGTCAAGACAGAGCAACAGTAAAAGAATAACTCACTAAAGTTAGCAGCAATAGGAGGAAAGATCCACGATGTCGTGAAGAAGATAGCTAAAAGAAATAAGAATCCTGATTTGGTACTGAATCATGTAGAAAGCATAAAATGATTGCCTTTCCAACAAGAATTAAATATCAACCAATATTCTAAACATCAGCCGATATAAATTAGTATTGGGAGGTCCTAATGCCAGGAAATCATCCAATATGTCCATGTGTCGGTGATATATCACAATATATGACCGATATTAAATATCATCCAATGCGATCGATATGTAAAAACTGTTTTTTTTTTTTGGCTTTGATTTGCTTCTTATAAACCTAAATATACATATTTTAAATCTATACAAGTTGTCTGAGAAGCATAATCCACATATTTTATAGGGTATAAATTGTTTATAGCTTAAAAGCTTTAGGGTGTTTTTAATAACATAGAAGAATATCAAGTTCGATTTTGATAAATTGACTAAAACTCTTCAAACATATAAATATATAATAAAAGAAGGTAAAATCTTAGTATATAAAACAATTCTTATGAGGATATAGATACATCGGGGGCATATTAAAACAATAGATATGGTTATGTTACACTGGATTCCTTTTGTTGGAAATCAATAACAATAACCTAAGCATCAACCATAAATAGTTGATGTTACATTTCAATGTTTCCCATATCCAGCACAAGGGGAAAACATAAGTAGACTATGCACATATTGTGAAGTTAATATCAATGTAAATTAGCAAAACAGTGTATTTCATAAATAAGATACATGTTTCAACAGGACAATGAAGACCCAATGACTGGTCATGCCAACCGTGAGCTAACTAGGCAGTCTTTCCACCTAGATAAAGCCGATGTACATTATGTTTACATTTACATAATAAAATAGAAGGAACAAGTTCGCATTTCGTAACAGCCTGTCAGGCAGTAAATCAATTTGCTAACTGATGCATTAAAGCCACGACATTGAATTTTCTAACGTCTGGTTTTCATTTATGATTTCTGACGTGTGTATATGTGTGTGTGCACGTGCACGCATTGAATTAATTTGAAAAATAATTATACAATGAATATTTGAAAAAAATCAGATTATTTGGAATCAAGCCAGTGCCTGACTAACACCCGTCCCACGCACATGAGTGTTTGAGGCAATATAGGTACACCTAATGCACACCTATGTAGCACTCGTGCATGATTTGGACAGTGTAATGATGCCAGTGTTGACGCTCATGCAAAGAATTAGCAGAATATGCGGCATCTGAGCTGCACATAAGGTTTTAGAGTTGCACATGATGCGTGCCTACCTAATGTTTATAGGCCGATTGTGGTATATAAGAACCCTTGTGCACTATTTCAATCATTTTGTGAGAAAAATGAAAGAGAAGAGAGAACGAGAAGGAAGAGGAAGAAGAAGAGAGAGGAAGAAAAGGAAGAAGAAGAAAAGGAAGGAAGACTTTGAAGCTTTTCAGAATCAAATCTGTTAAATCAAATGTTTAAGTATTTCTAAACCCGTTCTTTGGTCTATTTTAAAATCTTTTGATTTTTGCTACGTTTATTATTTTATTGCACATGCAATGGAAGGACTAACTTTCTTGGACTGTGAGCAACGACAGCAAATCAGAGCAGGAGACGAGAAATACAATTAAAGTGCTTCCTAATTGCTCAATTTATAAGTCTTGCCTAACCTAAATCCTTGACTTGAATGAAGTAGCCTGGCTTAAGGACTTTTTTTTTGTCTTTCTTCTCTTGTTCTCTTTTCTTCGTCAAGCCCAAGAAAAGTACAAGATATACAACTTTATACCACCTTTTACATAGATATTTTGAATATCATTACATGCATGAAATTTTAACCAAATTTTTGAAAATTTGTCTGGGATTTATCGAAGATTTGAAGGTTTGTTCATTTTTCACTAAATAGCTGAATATTTTTGAATAATATGTCCACATATGAAAATGTTTGAGAAGAAAAGTCACAAAAATTTGTATTTGGCCTTACACGTTGATACTCCATGTAAGTGCTTTGGACTAGATTTTATTTTAATATTTGATATGATCATCACTTTCCCATAAGGTGAAAAGTTTTGAATATTTGCACTTTTCTTAAAGTAGAAAAATTTTGGATATTTGTATTTTTTCCGCGAAAGCGGAAAAGTTTTAGATAATTGTTATAGTCCCAAATTTGTTATTTTATTGAAAATAATTGTAAATAATTAAATAGAAATAATATATTTAAATATCCTAATATATCAGGCACAATTCAGGATTGCACATATCATCCACAGGTAACGAAAAAAAAATGACGTTTGATTCTGTTTATAAAGAGTAATTTGTAGATGACCCACCTATAGGTCTAAACAGTAATGTTTTTGCCTAAGGTTACGAAAATATCTGAAAAGTTTGAATATTTGCACTTTTCTCAAAGAAGAAAAGTTTTGGATATTTGTATTTTTTCCACAAAAACGGAAAAGTTTTAGATAATTATTATAGTCCCAAATTTGTTATTTTATTGAAAACTATTGTAAAGAATTAAATAGAAACAATATATTCAAATATCCTAATATATCAGGCACACTTCAAGATTGCACCTATCATCCACAAGTAGTAAAAAAAAAATGACGTTTGATCATGTTTATAAGGAGTAATTTGTAGATGGCTCGCCTATAGGTCTAAACAGTAATATTTTGGCCTAAGGTTACGAAAATATCTGTAATCCTCCCTTAAAGTTGGTCTTTTAATACTTGGTTCTCAAATTTTAGCATGATTTGGATTTTAAAATTTTGACCTGTATCGTATTTGAGACTTTAAAATATTTGGCTTTGATATTTGCAAGTTTTGATTTGATATGTGAAACTATTGGACTTTGGACATTTGAACATTTGGGAAGTATATACTTTGAACTTTGAACGATTTCATAAGGTTTGGATTATATGGTATTCAAATTTGTATTACAAATTTTGAGTACAAAATTATGACTCAGACTACATATTTGAACATTTGACATATTGGTATAACTCAGACTACATATTTGGACATTTGACATATTGGAAGATTTGACATATATAAATATTAGATTTCATATGTGTTTTACTATTTTTTGTTCCTCCATCCGTTTTATGAACATGTATTTATTATATATATATATATATATATATAATTGTTGAACTTTAGGTTAAGCCTTTTGCAAATGTTTTCTAACCTTTCAGAATAGTGTACTATGAATATTTATATGATTCGGATAGATGAGGCATGAAATTTTGGTTTAGTTATATCTGTATTCACATTTTTATTTGATTTGTTTTCGGACTCATCCTTGGGATTTTTGCATGTTCCATTTATTGTAGTCTGTCTAATTTGGAAAACTTGGTAGTAAATGGATTTTGGTATAGTTATATGGTGATAGTTTGGATATTTTATTAGATGCTTTTCCTTGCAAATGTTATTTGGGTTTTGAGCAAGTTTATTTATTATTGTCGTTGGAGGCCGGCTGCAGCTTAGTTTGGCCAGATATCATGTCCACTGTGATTTGTAGTTATTTTACTTTTTGGTCATTGTGTTTGGTATGTCCGACACGGCTTTGGTTTATCTAGATTTTAACTATTTATATATTATTATTATTATTTGGATTTATTTGTTAATAATTAATGCCTATTCGTGCCAAAGACGTGACAAATTTTGCTCCAATAATATAAGACAAAGCAAAAGGAGAAGGTATAAGATTTCATTAGACCATTACCTCAATTTTGCTAGTCGATTCATGCAAGCAGCGGCAGCATGTGCATCGTAGTCTCGAAGAAGAACAGAATAAAGCCCAATTTTGTTGCCATTTCCTGCAGTCCGGTATGATTAATAAGCAGACTAAATCAAAAATCAAGAAAATGCATCATTCAAAACATGAAAAAAAGTAAGAGAAACGAAAGTAAAACAACTGGAAATGAGAATAGCAAGATTTTCTCAGCCACATCCTCAAATACCATCAAAACCAGTCCCACGATTTCCAACTGATTTGACAAAAAATGAAGTCCAGAATTGACAAAGAACAAATTCCTATAACAAGGTCAAACTTCTAGCCCGTGGTCAAGTAGCATCACAACTTCCAATGAAGATCAAATCGCAGGTAGATATAAATGGGTGGATTTTAAGGACTTTTGCACTGTTGAGGACAGAAGTAGAAGTTACATGAACCTTAGCCAACAACCCAAATCATAAATTATAGGACAATGGGTATGCACTAAATGTCATATTCTATAGCCGAATATTTCCCATTGAAACTTAAAAAGGCATCATCTTAGTGTGTATGTGTGCACCGAAGTGAGAGAGAGTAGGAGACACAGGACCTCAGCCATGCAACTGAATCATAATTTTTGGGACAAGATTGCACTGAAATACATAATCCACCACTTATCCTCGAAATTTAAAAAAACGCCTTGAGGCCGGTCACCCTGAATCCCGGCTATCTGGATTTCTTTGCTAGTTTCCATGGCTTCTTCTGCATCACGGCTCAGTAGTTCGTTGCGGTTTTTGTTTGGTATCTTGCTGATGTGATCCAGTCTCCATTTGCCCGGATTGGATGTTCTCCGTGTTTGTTATTCTTGGCTTCCTCTGCATCACGGCTCAGTGGTTCGTTGCGTTTATTGATTTGGTATCATGCTGATGTGGTCCAGTGGTCCAATTGCCCGGATGGGATAATCTCCGTGTTCAGTATGTTGTTTGCCGGACATCCTATACTATTGCCGCATTGCTACTGTTGCTGATTTGCCAATCATACCGCTGAAAGTCGTTCTATCGTGCTGATATGATCTTCCGGTTATGCTGCAAGCTCGTGGCCGACTTGGTAGTTGGCCCTTTGGTCGGCGTTTGTTTTCCTTCTTTATATGTTTACTTTACTTTCACAGATTATTTCTTTATATATTTGTGCTCGGGGTATACCCTAGCGGCTTTATTTTACCTTTAAGTCGGCAAAACATTTGGCATTAGAACTTAGTTTATGTACCTTTTGTAATTTTAATTCAACTTTACTTACCAAAAAAAAAAAAAATCATATGTTGGCAGTTTAGCGAGTACGTATCTTGTCTCCAAATATTTAGGATCACCTCAACAAGGTGAGACAGTCTGAGAGATTAGTCTCATGCCACCTTACAGCACATAAGTCGAAGTGAAGCTTAAAAAGCCTTCCCCATCTCTCTCTCAATCTCATGAGTAAAAATTCAAACCCGGGAGGGAATATTTAAAAGCAGTTGAAGAGAGCAGCGTAGAAGTTTGCCGTCATTAGGTTTCCATTAATTGATGTAATGGTGCAGGCAGAGGAATTAGATCCTCTAATATCCCAGATATTTCTAATAATATTTTTATGAATAAACAAAAATGATAAATTATTTTAACTTAATAATTTAATTAATTATGAGGGTACAAGCCTTCCATGGCTAATAAAACATGACCTTAATTGGCAATCAATTGGGATGGCTGATCCATTACATATTTGACAAGGATAGATATACTTTGCAAGCCTTATTACCAATTAGGATTATCTCCTAAATTTTAGAAAGTTTTGTTAAATTATCTAAATTTTTAGAAGGCTAATATTTTGAAGAGATAATGTGATGGAATTTAATGGAGGATTTTCCCTAGAACCTTGGACCCTTAGCCACCCAATGTATTAGACAATTGCTAGGATGCTAGCTTAATTTTTTGTGGTGGAAGTTAAGATAATTATAGCCAAACTTTGAGGTAAAATTTTGGGAGGAAAGATAGTAGTTGGTTAAAGTGGTTATATGAAAATTTAAGGTGGCTGAAAATTGGATTAAGTTTAGGTAGTTAGTGATATATAGAATCATGGATTATGGTAAGAAAAAAATGGTTAGTAAGTTAGCTATATTTTAGGAGGTTAGTTGCATGGAGTTAAAAGGCTCAACCACATCTAAATAAGCCAAGTTGACTGAACCATTTTGAGCTTCACTTTAGTAGGTTGCTGGCTAAAATTTCGGGGTTTACAATCATTTTGTTTGTGGATCCTAAAAGAGTGGTAATCAGCCATGGGACCTAATGTATCAACCAAATAATTGTGGCAATATTGCTGGAGTCAGTGGCTAGCTAATGTTGAGTTAGTTGCTACAATTAAGGAATGCTTTATCCATCCTCTCTCTTCAAGTGAAATTATAGGAAGACCATAATAAAGAGTTAAGCTGGCTGTCCCACTTGTTGATAAGCAAAAATCAGGAATGTTGTTGAGTGGTTAGCAAAATTTTGGGAGTCAAAAGTTCGTGAATTCCCTAGCTAAAATTTAGAGAGGCTTGGCCACATGGAAGGAAGAAAAAGTGTTTGGTTATGATGAGGATTTTGGACTAAAGATATTTCCTAAATCAAGTGAGATAATTGGGGGAGGTGAAAGGTGAAAGCTAATTATTAGAAATCCTACTTTTAGGGGAGCTTAGACTAAAATTTTGGAGGGCGTAGTGGCCTGATGATATGCAAGAGGAGATTAGCCAAGTAGAATCCAAGGACTAAAGATATTTCCTAAATCAAGTGAGATAACTAGGGAGGGGAGGGTGAAAGGAGAAGGCTAATTGCTAGAAATCCTACTTATAGGGGAGGTTAGACTAAAATTTTGGAGGGCATAGTGGCCTGATGATATGCACAAAAAGATTAGTCAATTAGAATCCAAGATATTTGCAACCATTAAGTGGTTAGCTACATCAATGTAGGTCAAAATAAGAGGTTAGGGGCTGATTTTTGGGATGGCTCGGTTACTTCAAAATAGGATCACCAAAACCACTTTGCCGGCTTTTGAAACTTAGGGGATGGAAAATAACAGATCTCACCCTCACCCTCTTTTACTTTAAACCCTATAAACTTTCATGTTTCCACCCTTTTTGACCACACTACACTTTGTAACAAAGAGGAGCAGCCAGCCAAGAGAGAAAGCAAACTAAGGAGGAGAAAGAAAAGAAAGAAAAGAGCATCCAACATTAAGGCAAGTAATTTCGTGACTTTCTGTGCTTTAGTGTAGATTTTCTAGCAAATAACTAGTGACTTTCCATTCTCTAACAAGTAATCTTGTGGCCTTCTTTGTTTATCTCTTGAATTTCTCTAGTAAATCCTCACATCTGCTTTTTCGATTTACACATTTATCTTCCTAACTATAATGGTCATTTGGGTTGAGGATGATAGTGAAACAGCCAACTATGATTGGGAAAGAAAAATTAAGAAATGTAAATGGAGTAGTATTCTAAATTTTGAAATAAAACGTCTTATCTTAATAACATGATCATTATAATAATTAGATTAGAAATTGAATTTGATGGGTATGCCCATAGTGGGCTGGCCCAATAAAGAGGAACGGCCCAAATCCATGAAGGCCCAAATATAAGCCTAAACGGTCAACACGAACCGTTAACCGGACGAAAGGCCAAAGAAACCAGCATAAGGACCAGCAACTGGTACAAAGGGACGGTCAACATTTCTGTTGACCGGAAGTGCTACAATAGACCGGCCCATGAGCAAGCCTCATGTGCGCCATCTGCGACCAGCAATGGTCTTCTTCCCTAATTTCGCGCTCCCCCAAAAGGCAATCTCAATGGCAACGGTCACCAGCAGATTCAGCACACCTCACATGAGGAAAGCGCTAAATCCTCTCCTCTGTCCGCAGCAAACCCTAGCTGTTACAAAATACAAAAGGAAAGCAATCTTTCCAAGGAGTCGTTACGGCCATTAAAGCCCCACACCAAGAAAGGAGACCTATCCAGCAGAGCGCAGGAATTAAACGCTCCTGTCAAAGAAAGGATGCCCAGCATCTCAGCTATAAAAACCAAGAGAATCCTTACTCCAGGGCACGCTCCGATTTCTATTAACAGATGCACTCCTTTCTGTTAAGAATCACTCACCAAAGCCCTAACTCTCATAAATGCGCTCTTGAATTTACTCTGCATTCTCACAAGCTCACACGCTTACAAACACCTCTCTCTCTCTCCCTGTCACTACGTTCTTCAAGAACACTGTAATATCCTGGATTTTCGTTCGGGTTTATTTGATACTAATTGTGATTTTGAGTAATTTGAGTATAGCGAAATTAATTAATATTGAGAAATTTTGGAGGATATTTGGAATGGTCGGGTTGGCGCCCGAGGTGTGCCCGTGCTATCGCCTAAATATCGGTTTGAATTTTGAAATAAAATAAAAAAACTAAAATAAATAATAATAATAATGATAATTTAATAATAATAATATAATAATATAATATATTTATATAAATTTAAAAAAAAAAAGATAAACAGTGATTGGACGAGGGTTCGGGGAGAAGAGAGGAGAGAAAGGGAGAGCGGCACGGCCACTGCTGCCGCCGTCGCCGGAGGCGCAGATGCCAGAAGAGGAAGCCGGCGAAGCCCTCTTCGTGATGCTACCCTCCATTTTGTGCTCGATGTGTGTAGAGAGAGAAATCGGGAGCCATAGCAGAAACAGCCGTCGTCCGTTTGCCGTCATCTTCAGAAGAAATCGATGAAATCAAGGTAAGCAAATCTCTACATTCCCCCTATGGAGGTTGATTTTGGGATTGCATGTGTTGATTTTGTGGAGATTGATTGGAATTTGATGGGTTTTGTGAAATAGGCGCGGTGGAGAGAGGAAGTCGTCGTCGGTTAGCTGAGCCGCCGTCTGCCACCGTCTGTTGCCATTTGTCGTCGGGTCTGCTGCCTCTTTGCTCGGAGCCGTCGCCCGTATCGAAGTCAGAGCCGTCGCCAGCGAAAGTGGAGATAGAGAGGTAGAAGCGCGGAGAGAGAGGAAGGGAGGAGAGAGCAAGGGCCGCGGGACGGGAGAGAGAGAAAATGCCGATTTGAGCACTTCGGGACCTCCTTTCTTCAAATCTGCAAAGGATGAGGTCCAAGCAAGTATCTGTAAACATTCTCTTTGATCTGATTTAATATCTGATATATTTTGGACACTGCTTGAAATTTTTTCTAACATGCATGTAATTTTATCTGTCCGATTTATTTAATCTGTACATGCATATGTAGTTCATTGGCTAATTTGGATGTTTATAGGCTGAGTTTTATGATTTTGGAAGGTTTAACATTTTTCTGAAAGCCCGAATAATTAATTGGACACGGTATACTTTCTAATATCAGTATATTTACATGAAAATAAGCATGAAACCTTGCATAGGCCGTACAGTCACATGTACGTGCCGGGTTGTGGTCACTACATTTGGACTTGGATTATTGAAAATTCTAACAAGCTCCCGACATGGAGATATTTGTTATTTGAAAATCTCTTTCCGCCTGCAAGAAATGTTTGGAGTAGTGACCCTTTCCATTTAAATAATTTGATTTGACTTCAGAATATATTCAGACGTCCTAATATATATGACAAACTTGAGGATTGCACCCAAAGTCGCGGGTGGCAAACAATAGTGAGCAACATTACCCATGGATATAAAGTACATGGGTGGCCATACTTGCTGGCCTAATATGCATTAGATTTTACCTAAAGTTATCGGAATCATGTGTAACCATTCCTCAAGCTAGTCTTTAAATAATTAGAACCCAATTTGATGCATAATTTGTATCTCTACATTTATTTGTATTGGACTTTAATTTGGATTTGGATCTTAGACTTGGATTTAAAATTCGTTGATTTTGCCCTCAATTGGGCCTTGGTATGTCTCGTACAAATGATTTTACATTATATGTTTTGATCCAGACTTTTGGAATATCTGTCGCGATACTGCTTTGACTTATGCGCACGCTATTGGACCATCCGACTATCGGATTCTGCCCCAAATCACAAGCTAATCGAGTCTTAGATTTGGACTCGGACTCGGACTTGGATTGGACTTTGAAATTGGCGAATTGCCTACTGGAATTTTGTCCGGATCACTTCTGTTTTGTTTATATATATATATATACACTTGTCCTGATAAGGACCGTTTTATAATTAGGATATTTGTTTTAGATTTGGATATTTGATTTGGAGTACGAGACTACCATTAGATTTTGGATTTTGGATCATGGATTTTTCTATTGGATTTCTTTTGTCGGCGATTTGGATTTATTCTGTCATCTGAACATATTTTTATCCAATTGACATTCCCTCTAATTTATTGAACTCTTTTTTTTTTAAAATATGATACTTGCTGAGCGCTTGGCTCACATTCTCTGTTTTAACCCTTCAGAGTACAGGGTGCGGATGCATTGCAGGAGTTAGGATGTGATCCCTCAGCAATTCGTCCGATTTGATGAATTTTAGTTTGTTATGGTATAAAATTAGAAATTGACGT
>JAOVVI020015991.1:0-11018 GCA_028571085.2 Nepenthes alata
ATATTTAGCAAAAGTACAAAGCATCACGGACCAAAGGTTTGGGGTGCTTTCTAATGACCTAAATGATATCAAAATTAATTTTGATAAAATTATCAAAAACTTAGAAAATAAGTCAATAAATCATTAAAAATGGTTAAATTTTACTATATAATTCGCTAATGATGAGGCCACGGGAAAAAAAATTACGTTCATAACCATCAAATACCAATATATATCGTCAAATATGACCACAACCAATATCAATATTTTCATCCACGCTGTTACTAAGAAATTGAAATGTAATTGATTATTGCTTACATTATCACTGTCCACTTCAGAGATTATTTCCTTGATGTCCCTTCCATCGTGCATGCCATGCTCACGCAAAGCTTGCTCTAGCTCTTCAATGGTGATATGCCTGAAGAGGAACAAATTTGAAGTAAATTACAACGAAAAACAAAGGGGAAGAAAGCCGGAGCGTTTCCGGGGAAACATGGATAATGGGTATCATAATCAATTGATTCATTACCCGCTGTTATCTTTGTCAAAGTAATGGAAAGCAGTGTAGAGATGTTCTTCCCTGTCCATTCGGTTCATGTGCATTGTTGCAGTGATGAACTCCTCATAGTCTATAGTTCCATTGCCATCTGCATCAGCCTGTATTTTTCTTATATACAATTAGTTTGTTTATCAAAGATTGCTTTCTTAGAAAATTATCTAATAATATGGAATGACATTTTCCTTTAATAACAATTTCCCCTTTAGGATATGTTTGGATAAAAATAAATAAATGAAAAAAAATATATATTTTTTCTTTTGTTTGGATGTCAAAGAAATTTATATTGAAAAGAAAATAAATTTTCTAGAAAAGCATTTCTATTATTTAGTTATTAAAGGAAAGCTATAAATAAGAAAAATGCAATGTCTTGAATATGTTAATAAGCTCATTTAAGTGATTATTTTCTATACTCAGTTGAACCATTTTAATTTCTTAATCTATAATAAAAGGAAACATAACAGTTCTCCAATCTTTATAAGAACAATTATCAGTTCAAATGATATGACTCTAAAATTTTGACACATTTTCTTTCATTTTTAAGTGGAAAATGATTTTTCGTAAAACACTAATATTTTTACACATATTTGCCAGACTTTCTTTCCTCAAGTTTTTCATCGAATCCAAATATCAAAAAACATTTTAAATTTTTTTTCTTTTCTTCATATTTTCTTTGATCTAAACATATTATTGATATCAGTTCAATATTCCCAAGACCAAAAAAGACTTACAGCTTCCATCAACTGTTTAGCTTCATATTCAGATAGTCTTGTCCCTTGCTTCTGCAAACCTTGCTTCAGTTCCTCAAGAGTAATAGTCCCACTGTTATCAGTGTCCATGCTCTTAAACATCTGCTTTAGTCCCATGATTTCTTCCTCTGATAGACAGCCAGCAATAACCTACCCATTTTCCAAAAACTCACCCATTGATAAAGCTTAACATAAGTTCTTTTTGCCAAATGAAAATAACAAACTTATGTTCAATTATTACCCTCAGAGCAACTTTCTTGAACTTGTTCATAGCTCTGAACTGCTTCAATCTTTCAAGAACAGCATTGTCAAGAGGCGTGTCAGGTGCTTCTCCATCCTCTTTAATCCAAGGATGATCTGAAAATGAATGATTCGGAGATCAGTAATACACTGACGGCAAACAATTTGTTTCAACTTGATAGATCCCAGAACGATATAAAAGAATGCCATAGAAGTCAATAAATTGTACTTACTGAGAACTTGATATGCTGTAAGCCTCTGCTTAGGGTCGGAATTTAGCATCTTTTTGACAAGGTCCTTCGCTTGAGGTGAAAGTGAGGGCCATGGTTCACTTGAAAAATCAACGTGGGCACGCAAGATGGCGTTGAATATCCCATTCTCAGTTTCTGCCCCATGAAATTAAAAAAAAAAGTCGTGACCATCGTAAATCTAAGCAGTAAGCCAAAGGTGCCAGGCAAAATTAATTCCAGTATAATTACCTGCCCAGAATGGAGGAACTCCACATAAAAGTATATACAACATCACCCCCACACTCCATATATCTACTTCTGGTCCATACTTCCTCTTCAAGACTTCAGGGGCAATATAATATGCACTGCCAACAATATCCTTGAATGTTTCGCCTGTCATAAGGAAAAAATAAAAAAAACAATGTTAGCATGAGATAATTGCCAAAATGAGCCAGACTTCAGCAAGTCAGGAACTAAATCATCTTTCTTAACAGCTATCAAACTTACTGGACCTGCCATACGTTGTCCTAAGCTAAAAATAGAAAAGATTTTAAACCCCCCAAAAAAATTTGTTTTCACTGATATTTCTCTACATTTTCAGCCTTCCAACAGTGAAGAAATTTCGATTTCATTATTTATCATAATCTAAATTGCACGGAAATATTATGTGAAAGGATTTATGCTAATTGCTAGAAAGAGCCCAAATTTTAAAGCTGAATATAAATTCCTTGTCTGTGATATTTTATCTTCTTGTATCCAAAAATAAAGAGAATTTCTTTTCTATTTTAACCATTTCTAAATTGCTCAAAACAATATCAAACACTTTGGACGCGTTGTACATTCTTCAATTGTATTCTTCTCTTCATATTCAGCAAAACAAATCATTTCATTACCATTCTTTAACCAAGTTAAAATTGCCCTCAAAAAACCTATCAAATTATAGGACATCTTACAAATGGATTTTCTTGTATCAAAAAATCTAAGCCTAACTCTTTCTAAGAGGTTAAATCCAGACCTGGCTTATAGAAAACAGAGAGACCAAAATCAGTAGCCTTGAGAGGTGAATTCTCATCCTTATTCAAGAGAAGGAAATTCTCAGGCTTAAGATCACGATGAATGACACCCATCGAATGGCACGTGTGCACTATTTGAACAATGGTCCTCAACAAAGAAGCGGCAGCTCGCTCAGTATAATGCCCCTTCGCAATAATCCTATCGAAAAGCTCTCCTCCAGCACACAACTCCATTATCAAATGCACAGAATGCTTATCCTCATGAGCTCCCTTAAGTTCAACAATATTAGGCTGCCCTGTCAAATGATGCATAATCTGCACTTCTCTCCTAACATCCTCAATATCCTCCTTATTCACAAGCTTACACTTTGCTATTGTCTTGCACGCAAACTGTTTCCCAGATTGTTTGTGGGTGACCAAATGTGTGACACCAAATTGCCCGCGTCCAAGCTCCTTTCCAAATGAATACATAGCCTTGACATCTTCCATGGGACGTCCTAACACGTTTCCAATTGTGCCTTGTTTAGAAGGTTTGGCAGGGGAGGCAGGAGGTGGTGTGGTAGCCTTAGGCTGCACGGATTTCCCAGGGGTATTATGACTGCTTGGGTCAACATAATTGATGGTGGTTGATTGATCATTTTTTTTGGTGTTTGTATTGCGATTAGTGGCATCTTCCGATCGTCTATTGCATCGGGTACAACAATTTCCCATGGGGGAAGAGAGGTAGAAGGGTGGATCACAGGAAGGTGGATGGTTGGTGGTGGTGGGCGGTGGTGGTGTGTAGGGAGGTGGAGATGAAGAGAAGAATAATTTGCAAGAGAGAAAGATAATTGAGTAGGGAGGATGAGAGAGAGAAAACAAGTACAGCTTGAATTGAAAGGAAAACTGCCAAGGGAAGAGAAGTCTAAGCTGTTATTTCTGGAATGTCCTTAAAAGTATCGGTTGAGAGGCAAAGAGTAAGAAGGGAGGAAGGTGTTTTGTTTAAGACAAGGGTTGAGAGGATTATGCGGTAATCAAATATTTTTTTTATTTTTTTAAATAATGAAAATAACAGCTACAACATGCATATGGCTCAAAAGACTAGCCAACTAAGCAATCCCACCATTTTTAGGTCTTTATATAAAATTTGATAATTTTTTTCTTTATCATATTTGATAGGCCTCAAAGGTAACCATGAGTGGATGCCCCATATTTATATAATAAATTTGTTCATTACCTAGAACCCATACCATATTTGCAATTTTTTACATATAAAATGGCATAATCTCATCATTGTTGAGGCTGCATATTTGCATGACTTGTCTTTTGGATTGTACTTTTTTACGTACAATTGCTGACTGGTGAATAAAAATAAAAAGTCGGCATGGCCAATATTGTCAAAAAGAGACGCTAAGTGTTCGACCAATTTCCAACCATTCCCTGCCCCTTCTTTGTTCAATAAGTAACTATTCTCCAACCCCATTGTCTCTTGAAAGAATTTTTTTTTTTAAGAAAATTTTAAAAAGCAAAATCCTTACCCTTTAGACGGGGATATGAGTTGTAAAAAGGTTATTAATAGTTAATTGAATAACAATTCTATTGTCAAATCCTAATTTAGTATGAAAAATTTTTGTTTGAATATGTGATACTATATTTGATAGCCCTAAATTCAAATAGTAGATATTATTGTTGGCCATGCTAAATTGCTAAATATGGTGTGGGTTCTTGGTAATAAACAAATGTATTGGCTGGCTAGTCCATTGAACTATATGCATGTTGTAGCTGTTATTTTTATTATTTAAACAAATAAAAAAATTATTTGGTTGCCGCATAATCCTTTCAACCATTGTCTTAAACAAAACACCTTCCTCTCTTCTCACTCTTTGCCTCTCAACGAATACTTTCAAGGACATTCCAAAAGTAATAGTTTAAACTTCTCTCCCCTTGGCATTTTTCATTTTAATTCAAGTTGTACTTGTTTTCTCTCTCTCATCCTCCCTACACAATCATCTTTCTCTCTTGCAAACTATTCTTCTCTTCAACTCCACCTCCCTACACACCACCACCGACCACCACCATCCACCTTCCCGTGACCCACCATTTTGCCTCTCTTCCTCCATGGGAAATTGTTGTACTCGATGCAATAGACGACCGGTAAAGGCCACTAATCAAAATACAAATACCCAAAAAGATGATCAATCAACCATCATCAATTATATTGACCCAAGCAACAATAATACTCATGAAAAATCCGTACAGCCTAAGTCCATCACACCACCTCCTACCTCCCCGGCCAAACCTTCTAAATAGGGCATAATTGGGAACATGCTAGGCCATCCCATGGAAGATGTCAAGGCTATGTACTCAACTGGGAAGGAACTTGGATGCGGACAATTTGGTATCATACATTTGGTCACCCATAAGCAATCTGGGAAATAGTTTGCATGCAAGACAATAGCAACCAACACTTACAAGCGTTTTCACTCAAACCTGAAAAGATGAATGAAGCCCTTGTAGCCGAGGATGAACATTCACACCTTGTAAGCTGATCTCAAGGTTATCATATTTTGACATCAGGTGAGATATCACATATTTGACCAACAAATTGCAGCGTGTCTAACCTCCCATAATTGTTTCTGAATCTCAAACAGAATGTTAAGGTCATCTTCTTAGACAACAAATGCTGCATTATATTCACTTCCACCTCCAGAGCTGCAGGCAGTAGTAAATAAGCTGAAAAAAAACAGGGTGTCAGACATCACCGAAATCAGTAATTAGCAAGGAGACAAGACAAGTAGAATCATAAAAAATGATGAAATTATAAGTGCAACGGAGATGTTGCGGCACAGAGGGTGCAACACTGATCATCTTATTAATAGCAGAAAACAATTCTGGTTCACCCCATGAAAGACTTTCGATGCATTATTAGCAAACAATAACTATTAACAGCAATTTGAATTTGCAATGGAGAACAGGAAAGAAACTTCATAGGGGAAAACTAGGCTGCAGGAGAACTAATAAACACATTGAACCAGTGTAAACAACCTCGACAATAGTTCATTTGAGCTCCTCCATTAAACTAATGGAACAAATATAAAACATTAGTTCCAGCGACGTTCAAAAACCAAACCATGGCTGAACATAGTTGAACTCAACTCATATGCATTCGAGAGTGACTTGTTTAGGGAGTAGTTAAATGCTGGTTAGTTGCACAATTTATATCCACCAAGCTGCTCAATAGACTTATTTATTGTTTAGTTAGGACTTAATTAAAAAAAAGTTGTAGATTAAGTAGGTTCACTAAAAAGCTAGAAATGGGTTCTCTACAACTAATTAATCAAAAGTTAGAAAAATGGCTTAGTTGATCCATGATTTATCTTTCTTGTTTCGTTTCCTTTTTGTTTGTTTAGACAAAAGAAATAAATGTAATCCATAACAATTTTCTCATCGAATTTACAAATGCTTGCGTATTGCATTGGCAATCCCCTTGGCAACATCCACTAATCCGGAACTTAACATTTTAATATTATTTTGCATTCTATGAACTACTTAAAGATAACCTGATAACTAAATATTCATCTAAATTCTCATGTCCCATACAAAATAGATGCAAAGCGCCATTTTTATTATATGAAAGAAATCAATCGAGGAGATTCAAAGCGAAAAGGAAAAGATGAGCGGGAAACAATTTACATCGGCTGCAAAAGTAATATGCCTCATTAGGGAGTATTCAGGCATCAGTACGAACATCTTCCCTTGAGAGAAGGCTGACCCACCATAACTGGAACAGAGATGAAGCTTGCAAAACGAAGTGAATTGTGTAAGCGGGTTGTGGCTGGCGGATGAGATGCCCCTACCATTGCGTGGATTTGTTCACTCAATTTCTCTTCTTTTTCAAGAGGGATTTCCGACTTGAATCCAACGCCATAATTTCTTGTGGATTTGAATCCAAACAGCGTTGCCAGATTCGGAGGTTAGGCTCCACCCCATAAGCTCTATTTTATTCTTGAGGGATTTCCGACTAGAAATCGACGCCTAAATTGCTTCTGCATTGCAATTATATATATAACAAATGGGCTTTGATTGTAATCATACATACGTATATATACATATATCAATAAAATCAGCATTGGTTGTATACAGTTTTCAATTTTTTGAAACTTACTCTAACCCTATGTTTAGTCGAAAACAAGGGTCCTGCTCCGCAAAAATGCAGAGCAGAAACGGTGCTGCAAAATTACGACCGTTGGTGTAAAATTCAACGTCTCTAATTTTTTTTTGTTTTAATTTATTTTTTTATATTTAAAAATTTTAAAAATTTCACAGACGTTAGATTTTACACCAACGGCCAAAATTTATGACACTATTTCTACTCCGCATTTCTACGGAGCAAGAACCCTCGTTCCATGTTTAATTGGAGGGAATAAAAATTCTATTCCCTTCTTATTCTTGGTGGAATAAAAATTTTATCGTTTAATTACACTTTATTAAAAAATATTAATTTTTAAATGAATAGGTATTCATTAATTATAAGGAATAGAAGTATGTTTGAATGATAACATTTAAATTTCATCAAAACACATTTATATGATGTAATATTTTACAGGCTCCCTTTGTTAAAAACACAATTTATTGATAAATAATTATTTTTATTTTTTTTTAATGTTTGATGCTTATAAACATTAAAAAAAAATATTCTTCCAGTTTTTTGATTTTTGGAAAGACGACTCCTAATTTTGAAATTAAAAAAAATTATTTTTTAGATATTATTAATTATTTACTAATGACCATCGACACTAATTTAAAAAAAACAAATTATTCAAAAAATATAACAGTGTAATTATGACAGAATATTTTAGAAATATCTTTTCATGAAAAATATAAAGATGTTTTCCGTAAAAAATTATTTCTTATTTAATAAATATCTTTAGACAAATAAATAAAGCCTAAATCAATCAAACCACGGCAAATATATAGCTACTTGGCCTTTTCAAAATACGTCTGTACGAATTGAAAGCGATCCTAATTAATAAAATATATCGGAGACTAAATAATTTACGTTTTTGATAATAAGATAATTGTATAATCATTTTTCATGTATTTACAAGTTTATAAATTATGCATTCGTTTTCTGCATCTGCCTCATAAATGTCTTTTATATATTTATAAGTCATTCGTATAAACTATTTTTATCATGCTCAATCTTACACCCAAAAAAAAACAAAAAACAAAAAACAAAATTATGTTGGTGAGCGTGAATGGTCCAAATTACTGTACAGATTAGAAAATTTTCGAATTCCTTACGTCGGGTTAAACAAGAACGGGTCCGATCTCCGCGTCTCTTAACCTTAATCTTGCGCACCACAAACAGCTAAGAATAGGTTAGAAAATTTGCTGGAGTTACTTCTCGGTTTATTATTTGACGCTCAAGTTAATAATATTTTTAAAAGAATAGAAAGATGTGAGAATATGGAGATATGCGAAATGTAAAATGCAATGGTACCCATATGCAGCAGATACGAGTGAGAATGGGAGGAGGTTTGGGCTCTTGTTGTGCACTCGGGGAGTGGCTCACTACTGTCGCTGGTTGAAAGCGACATTTTGGAGGAAGGAGAGCTGGGTTCCTTTCTTGTCTTCGTCAATTTAAACTTGAGCAGGTGTTCGAAGTCAAGCTCCCCCCTTTTCTCTGGCGAAGGGGAGAAAAGGTGAAGGCCTTTTTCATGGCGAAAAGGTACAGTGCTTCATAGGGAAGGCCTTGGGCGCTAGAGTTGGCAACAGGTATCCCACCTAGGTTCGTCGCTTGTTGGGCACTAGTGGTGGCCACCGGCGTCGAATGTCGTCTTGTGTGGGTGATGTGGCCATCGCAGGGCATGGCCGACAAGGGCTTGACTACTTTTCACTAGGAATCGCAAAACCGCTGCCGATCAATGGATGCAACGGTTTGCCAGAGTTGAGCCTGTCTGCAATTGGCTGGTATCCTCTGAGCCTGCATCTCTGCACTGCCAGTTTGCCACCACCGAGGTGGGAGGCACACGCGGGGCGTGATTGGGCTCATGATAGATGCTGTCAGATGGGCCTGGACGTGCCCCGTCCGGCCTAGGGTCCACTTCGCGGCACTGGGCCTTGTACGTGGCTCTTTGGCCCTTGCCATTTAACAAGACATTTTTGTCAGTTGGACCTCTTTTTCGACCAGCCCACATTCATATTGGACCCATCACTAGTCCCCTTACCGGGGGCAATTTTTTGTCGGCCCCTGGTATGTTGGATGATGGGCTATGGCCTATAATGCCAACTCATGCACTCCTTCTCGAGACGTGCCAGTCACCTGTTCCCGAGGGCATCGTTCCTTCCCCAGGCAATTCTATAGCTTTTTGAGGCGGTGCGCAAGGATTCAGTGCCTTGTTTGGGAAGATTTTGATCTAAGGCCTATGACAGTGTTTAAACCTTTCCTGTACTCTGATTGACGGCCATTGGGCGACACGCCCCATTGCCAAGAGTACGCTTGCTCTCTCACATGGCTATAAATTAGAGGGTTTCCTACTTCCAGCTCCCAAATTTACTCCCACTCCAATGAAGCAATGTGGGGATCTAGGCTTATCCCGTGCTCTGTAGTGTTTCATATGGGGATTGGAAGGATTTGCGGAAAGTTTGAAGCTGCTTCTAAAGCTCGTTGCCACGCCCCCTTCGAGGGCATCTTCTCGTCTTAACAAGGGTGGCTAGGCTACTCTATAATCGTCACAAGCCTTCTCTCCGTTGGGTCCTGATGTTCAACCTTTGGAGGAGCCTCGGGAGGCGAGAACCTTGATTCTAAGTCACTGGCCTCTTGAAATGCTCTGCCTCCATCGCTAGCCGTCTCTAGGGCTTGCTGAAGGAGGTGCATCCGTGGTCTTGTTGGACTAAACCGTCAATGTTTCCCTGGGTCCCTGGCTTCCACGGTCGACCTCGAGACAGAGGCCTTCCCTTGTTGCGATGGTATTTTATTCATAGTTTAGCAGGGGAATGGCATTCCATCTGCGCTTCGCAGGACGAGGTCATTCAGGTCAAGGCGGTCAAGTGGGGGGACTCTCCGTAGGCGTGTCTTTCTTGAGCTAGTTTCCCAAGCGTGCACCATTACTTCTTAACTTTATGTATTTGGCATTGTTTTTTTCATCATGCACTTCTACTGATGTAAGCTTTGTACATTGTAAAATGAATTTGATGAATAAAAATGTTGGTATTTGACTTTTTTTTTGTGTTTTCAAAGTTTTTGTTTTGCTGTTCTCCCGCATGACTTAAGGGCCAGAGTGCCCCCGTGCCATCCCACGTGACTATCCATTCGCCAATTCTACAGGCTGAGTGGCTGGCGGTTTGACCTTCCGGTGGCCAACCCTCGGGACTATCTTAAGACATTCGGTGGGCCAGTTGAATCTGGGCCATCCAGCGTTACGTGCCGTTAGTGTCCTTTCTTGGGCAACGAAACACAACCGGTCAAGGTTGCATCCATCAAACTGTCATTGCACATTTATTACGATGGCAGGTGCAGGGTCATCGTGTCATAATGATTGCTCCTCAAAAAGTTGTGATGCCTCAAGATGGTGCCACTGCGGGCGGTGAGTCGCCTCCGTCGAATGGCGCCGTCTCTTTGGAGGGATTTCACCTATTTAAGCATCAAGGCCCCCCTACTGTTTTGGCACCAGTTGTCTTTGCTGAGGCCGTTATCCTGATTTCACCATCTCTCTTCCCTTTGCTTTCCTCTAACTCTCGAATGGCTGACGAGAGGCACGTCTTTGTCCCCAAGTTGCTGGCTCCACTAGTAGGATCGTGTTTCTCTTTTAAATATGAGCCCCCTACAGGGAAATCAAGATTGAAGGAGTCAAGGGAGCGCATCAAGGCATACTCTGCCACTGCAGCGGCTGCGATGGGAGGTTGCCAATTGGAGCCCTCAGTTCTCAAGCCAATGGGGTTCGTGAGGGCGCCATCGGGCTTTGAATCCGAAAGGGCCTCGAACTCCACATGTCACGCAGACTCGACTTTGGAGGCCAAACGATTCTGTGTGCCCAACACGCAACTAAAGGAGCGGAGCACCAAGTGCGGGCTGCCATTGAGGATGTGGGACGAAGCAAGGCCCAAGCCAACTGTCTCAAACAAGACCTATTAGAGTCTAAGGCAAGGTCGTCGCAACTTGCCGAGGCCAACGTCAAGTTGCGACCCTCCTAGAGGAACTCCGATTGTGCCGAGAGTGGCTTTGTGACTAGGGTAGCACGCACACGCGGTTGGAGATCGAGATGAGGTC
>JAOVVI020015994.1:0-11017 GCA_028571085.2 Nepenthes alata
TATTATAAAACTTATCCATAAGTAGTTGATGGATACTGATACCCATCATAAGCAGTTGCGGGTACTGATACCCATCAACCACATTAAAAGTAAAATATATACTAAAATCTAATCATCTTTTATCATGTATTTATATATTTAAAGAGTTCTAGTTGACTTTATTAGAATTGGACTAGATATTCTTTTAAATTATTGAAAAAGTACCCCAAATTTTTATTTTCTACATGCCTATACCTCTACATGAGATATGGATTTAGGCTTTTTAGATTATTTAGGTATATTTAAAGTATGAGGATTTAGGCTTTTAAGAAGTAAAGTAGAGCGAAAAAAGGCTAAAAAATACAGATCAGCTATATTGTCCTTTATTTGGAATATCGGTTAATGTATTCGTAATGTCACCGATGCAGAGACATATTAGGATAATTTTCCAGTATATAGGAAATATTAGAATTGGGTGCTCCTGATACCTATACATATGATTGATATTTGTTATATTAGACAAAATTGTGATCCTTGGTAATAGAATTTTGTGTCATTGTTATTCCGTTTTATAGAATGAGCTTTGGCACAATGTAAGGTTGCTTCATTTTGAACTGGAAGTCTTGGGTTCAAAGTAATAACAATCTTTTAATCCAGGAGTAACATTGCCTAATGTTGATGCTCACCAGAGCCCCCAATGCATGACATTGGGCCACCCCTTATTATCTGTTTATACAAATGAGGTTTTTATGAAGGGGGTTACTCAATAAGGCATCTTCATTCCCTACAGTGTTCCTTGCTTGATGTTCCTCCATCTTTAGCCATCTCAGGGAAGCTCAAAATTGCTAGCATGTTAAAGTGGGTCAAATTAAATTGCATGTGAGACTAATCAAATTGGAGAACTTATTTAAGATCGTTATCATAAGCATCTTCCTTCTATAATATTAAGAAGAGCCTAGTTCAATGCCATTGTCATCCCTGAGGTTACTTCAATGTCAAAATTGGTTTAAATTTAGTATTTTGTCTTTTGCATGGAGACTGCTAATGACCACTGATGAAATTGTTCTCCATTCAGAACTACTTGATTACTATGAGCATTTAAATTGGGGAAGAATAAAACTTCATGGCTTTTTTAGTTGGAAAATCTATCTTCTATTTTTCCATTTTTCATTTCCACCGTTTTCAGTTTTCCATTTCCATAATTTTCCTGAAAATTATATTCATTTTATTCGAAGATGGAAATTGTTTCCACAATAGAAAACAAAAACTGCATTTCAACTCAAAGGTGTTTTCTACTTCTACAATCAAAGAAATATTGCAAGAATCTCACAGTTTGTGTTATATATACATCTTTATGTAAATATCACATCATAAAATTGAAAATTTTGAATATTATTTCCAATAAGTAGCTTGTTTTTGGGTGTGAACTGTTGGACAATGCTAATTGTTCATTGCCTGTCAATCAACCTTTGGCAAATAATCGACATTGTTTTCTCAGATCACTGGGGATTTTATAATAAATTTAACATCTATTTTATTTAGCATATGCTTCCACATGCAAAGTAAAGAAGAAAAGTTCACACGTACAGAGACTATCAGTTCTTTTGAAAAGGCAAATGAAAGGAATTTACTGACCAGCAACAATATAGAGACTGTAAGCTATTAATCTATAAAAAAATGTCATTTTATGTTTGCCTTTTGGTTTATGAAAGCTACTTACAATAAGATGTGATATTGCCCAAATCCTAGGTCTGTCATTAATCTTATTTGTTTCTATGTTTTTTTAATGATTAGAGTGCTTAAGATAAGATGAACATTTGCATTAGAATGCTTGTCTGAAAAAGTTGAAAACCAATTTCTATTATTCTGCAAAAGTGAAACCTTGCCTCTAATGACTCCTAGGTACGGACAGTGTTTAAAGGAAAAGAAATGGAGTAATACTGGGGGGAATTAGAGGAAGAAAGTACTGAAGAGGACAGGAGGGCTGCTCAGATAGTGGAAGAAAGGATGAGGCCATCACTGATCTTCTTGGTCTGTGGTATATGAAGAGCCAGGGGTAGAAGCAAAGGTGAGAGATTGGGTGGATAGACAAAAAAGAGAAATAGAACACAGGTAGGGGGAATATGGATCAATGAAAGGAGAAAGAGGATAGAAGGGTGATACCACAAAATTTAAAAAAAAAATGAAAAGAAAAGAAAGGTTTGAACAGTGGAGAGAAGAGGTTTCAAATTTTCCATCTCTGATGTCTAAGAGGGGCTATTGCTGCTGCGGCGGACAATGAAAGCGAGAAGATTGGGTGAAAAAAGGGAGTGATGGTTCATTCTTTTTAAGTGACATTGATGCTACGTCTTTTCTAGTAGAGTGTATGGTGTGTTCTGGTTTTTGAATCGGAAGATTGCCTCTTTTTACAAAAAGATGTGGAAAGCATCCAAAAGGTGTTTTCCAGCTTCAACTATGTTTTTGGAAAACTTTGTTTGCCAGTTTACAATTAGAAACATACAGATTTGATCTGAAATTTCTAGTATCCTGTTACCCTGGAAATATTTCTAAAGAACATCTCCAGTTTTCCCCAATTGAAGAGACCCTCATTTGTTTCTTATATGTCATGGCAATATTGAAACACGTCATTTCCCAGTGGGCCGATTGCCTTCTCCTGACCATAGTTAACAAGACCACAATGTGCATGCTATTTATGAAAGAGTTTGAACTTTTGTGTTAAAAAAGGAGCAGATTTGTATGAACTTTATCACCATTCTTTTATGTCTTGAGTCTTCCTCCTTCCCTATTCTTATTTCAATTTTTATCACTGCCATTGGTTAAATGGAGATACTCCTGCATAGCATGCCAATAAGGTAATGTTATTGTGAGTTTTGCCTCACAATTCACAATGGATACCTAAAAATCAAATCAGTAGTTTATATTTTCCAGTAACATTTGTAGCTTACTCCACTTAGATATGGTGCAAGATGGATTTGTTTCCTCAAATGTTGTATTTGATGCGGCACTACAGGGAACACTTAGTGATGGGAGAATAATTGCTGCTAAGCAACTGTCTGTGGCATCACACCAAGGAAAGAGCCAGTTTGTAGCAGAAATTGCAACTATATCTATGGTGCAGCATCGAAACCTTGTGAAATTATATGGATGCTGCATTGAAGGAGCTAAACGTTTGCTTGTTTATGAGTATCTGGAAAACAAGAGTCTAGATCAAGCATTATTTGGTGAGTGTGGAAAATATTGTTTATGTATTGTTCTAATCTGAAGATTAATGAAACTTGTTTATAAATAACCTGATGAAACAGGAAATAATAAATTGGAACTTGAGTGGGCAAAACGTTTTCATATATGCATGGGTGTGGCGAGGGGCCTTGGCTATCTCCATCAAGAATCAAGACTACGAATTGTCCACAGAGATGTTAAGGCTAGTAATATTTTGCTTGATTCTGAACTCAACCCCAAAATTTCAGATTTTGGCTTGGCCAAACTGTATGATGATAAAGTGACTCACATAAGCACCCGTGTTGCAGGAACAATGTAAGTCTGCCTTCATTAGTTACTAATCTTTTTGTTTCTCTTTTGTTTATTTTTTCACTACGCAGAGCTGTTACCGTCGTTATTGCCGCATACTATATATAAGAACTAATGGTCCTTCTTTTCTGCTATATTTAGTGGATACCTCGCACCTGAATATGCCTTACGAGGCCACCTTACCGAAAAAGTTGATGTTTTCGGTTTTGGTGTTGTGGCTTTGGAGATTGTTAGTGGCAGGCCAAACACCGATGTCAGCTTGGAAAAAGAAAGGATTTATCTTCTTGAATGGGTATGTTCAATGTTGGATCAGCATCTCATATAAATTATTTAAAACTTTTGAACACTTGTAACTAGAATTTACTTAGGGGATACCCTATGCATGAATAACTTTTCTAATGGTAGTCAATGCACGAGGCTACCATATTACAGACTTTGGCAAGTGTCAAATGTCCGCAACTTTGCCCTTACATTGCAAGAGGGTTTTTATGGTTTGAGACTATGGCCTCCTAGTTATAATGAAACAATTTTAATGCTACGCCACTCGAGGAGTACTTTTCTAATGGAAGGAAAGGAATTGGTATCCTCAATAGGATGGAAGGTTAATAAAGACGAGATTATTTAAAAATAAAAAACAAAATTAAGTTGTCAATTATTTCTTTTTTTCTAAATAAACAGTGGGACTTTGGGTCTTCAACTTATGGTAGATGGATCTTTCTTTTTTCCTTTAAACATTTAGATAAATAGCATCATCTGCATTTCTAACTTGTAAAATTATATTCTTGCAACGTTTCCAACAGTTGCATATATCCATGAATGTCACAAAGTGGTGTCTAGTATGGGGACAAGGTCTATAAAGTTAAGATATGGAGAACTGGAATTATATTGAGTGAATTGGGACAATAACTAGAAGAATATGTGGATAAGAATGAGGGATATAGAAGAAAATTAGAACATATATGGGAGGGTCAAAGAAATAAGGACAAGATAAAAGGAATGATAGAAGTTAAGTCATCATTTGAAACATCCGAGTCATAATTTTATCTCCATGGTTTGACAACTAGGACTCATATTCATAGACTAAACACTCTTAATTCGAGTACAAAACTTAGTATATTATCTTAGCCTATTATATAGTTATATCACTGTTAAATTTCAATATTATCATCGTATAATTGATTAATTATCTTATTAACTAATGATATGATGTTTCATTTTTTAAATTTTAAAAATCCAATACTTAAAGTACTTGGTGACTCCATAGTGTCGTATTCTTACTGTAATATCCATTCTCCATTACTATCTGAGTTGTCTGCATAACTTAGCATTAAAATGTCTATGTGGCTTTTTAGATATATAGGAGTTAAGATGCTTTGAGCATGTGATGTAATTTGCTATCTTATGTATTGAACATCTATAGCTTTAAAGCTCATGAATATCAAACATGTATCATTTCGGAAAAGGATTAAGCACGTGTAAATGACCCCAAAAGGTCATTGTTCAGTGATTCAAAAGTTGTGACTCGAAAGTTGTCCTAATTATTCCTTGTCATCTATACAAATTATGCAATATTTAAAAGTCATCTTCTTTTATATGAGATTTCTTTCTTCTATACCCACCTCCATAGCTCGCGTTAAAAGAGAAGATTAGCAAAGATAGACAAGTCATGTTCAACTTGAGTCAAATTTTATTTTTTTGTGGTAATTCCGACTTGTTGGAGAGGCACTAAAACTCATTTAGGGCATGCCAGAAGCACCTTTAGAGGCATTTAGGAGACGCTTAGGACACATTTGGGCTTATTAAATTTTAAAAACAATACATATTGGGTATTTGACAAAAGTTAAATAAATATTTGGGATATTTAGTAGTTATCAAATAAGTTCAAAGCATGAAGTTGAGGTGAAAGAAATGACCACTACTTGTTTCCATTCACAATCAACCAAAGAGAGATAAGTGCCAGACGAAGAGAGTGGACGGAGAGTAAGGTGGGTTTGCGGCAATGGCTAGTAGCTCTAGAGGAGATCACAATCATCGATGGTGATAGAGATTTGTAGATGCCTCTCTATTTACATGTTATTTGATAATAAATTTATTTCGTTGAATGTTTTAAAGAAGAGCCATAGCACTGTCTCTTGTTCTTTTTCTCTTCTATATTATTGTTCGATGTTTTCTATTCTAGATAGAATAATATATATGTCAAAACTAACAAGCGATGTTTTCTTATAAATAAAAGATTTATATCATGGGTATATAATTTAACAAAATGGATAGATCAATGATAATGACACCCACAATGGTAATGGATAATGGTTAAATAATAGAAATGCATCGTGAGAGCATTGGCATTGAAATATGTCTTTAAAATCTAAAGTAAAATTTGATATGATACCTTTAGAATTATTATGCTTTATGGATTAGAATGTTAAAAATTAAAGGTATACACAAGTAACCGTAGTAGATATTGGAATGATAAGATAGATACATGGAGCTGTACTAAAAGATTGACAAAGAATGATGATGTCTGTAATATTCAGGTTTTATTTATATAAGATAAAATGAGGAGAAGATGCTTATGGTGGTTCGAGCACTTAAAATATAGGACAAGAGAAGCAACTATGAGGAAGATTGAGTTAATTAGGGTTGAAAAAAATAAAGTGATTGTTAGACCTTGAAAAGCTTAGAACAAGGGGTTAAAAAATGTTTTGCAATTGAAACTATTTCTAGTCTAAGTGAATGTTAAACTACACTAGGAAAAATGGCTTAAGTATTTATGTTGTTGACCATACTTAATGGATTTAAGGGCTTTGTTGTTGTTTTTTTTTTTTTTTTCTGTGATACCTTTGTACAACATAACTCTATATATGTTGAATTGTTGCTATTTTGTTTATGCTATAACTCTATTGTTAAACTCTATTTTGGCTATTTTTTCCCTAATTATTTATATCTCTATAGCTGGAAATGGGGTTTTAAGCCATATCTTATGCCTTGGCCCTCTATTGAATCATAGTTGGGTGTTTGGTTGATTAGTCTTTTTTTTTTTATTTTGCTACAACAGTAACAGAAGTCAACTACGTGTTTCTTCTTGTTTTCCTTTTCTTTTCTTTTCTTTTCTTTTTTGCTATGGATAGTACTTGCTACCCTATTTTTCCTAAATGCCTTTGCCCCTTTTGTCTCTAGTTGTCTTGTTTAGGATCTTTTGCAAAATATCATAGGGAAATTAACAAGTGCAAAGTGGAGTAGTGATGGCCAATTTTGTGTAAATACTCTTGGTTGATCAATTATATTCTTATGCTTATAAATAATACAAATTAGAGTTGGCATGTTTCTATCATGTTGTATCTCAATTTTTAGTAGAACATTCAATTGTATCAAATCTGTGTCTTGTGCTCTGTGTCTATGTCTATACTTCTTATGATCCACCAAATGCCTTGACAAGTAAATAAGTTTCATATTAGACCTACTTGGCATTAATCTAAAATGGTTATTTGATGCACTTGTACTTCATCTTAGCCTCCTCTCAGCCATCCTTTGCTATAGCTTCATCATATCTCATGAGCATTATTCTATAGTTAACACAGTTATGTATATCCTCTTTGTTCTTATAATGGGTAGTGTCGTGGCCTTTTTACACTCCTTTGACATATTTTTATAGCTTATGATTTTCTTAAAAAACTCATTAATCACGTAATTCTCTCATTCCTTATACTTTTAAAGCCTCAATTGGATATAATCTTAGTCCAATTTCTTTCCCCCCTTCCTCATCTTCAATTTTTTCCCTTTTTATTACATAATAATAGTTTTATAGTCAATAAATGCCTTTGTTTTTTTGATAGTCTCTATACTTCCATCCATAAGATTATAAAAGTAGCTTTGCCATCTCTCGTTTTTGTTCCTATCAACAAGTGTCCCATCCTCATCATCCTTGTTCCACATATAGTATCTTTTTCCCTCCTATAAGAATATCTTTTTCTTCTCTTTCATATTAAGTCACTTATACATGTCTATTGGCTTTCCATTTCACCTCATTCACCACCAATTTGTTTGCCTCTTTCTTAGCATATTTATCTCACTTACCATTCACCATTTTTTTATTTGCCTCTTTCTTAGCATATTTGTCTCATGTACCATTTTCTTTGCCTCTTCATTACATTTCACTTTCTTCTGCTTGCACAACCATCAAGGCTTTTATTGTCATGACACACTCCCTTTTGATTCCCCTAAACCATATCTAGATACTCTTCAAATACAATTGTTGTATCATCTCATATCCCATTACTACCTCCAAGTGGATTTTGATTATCTCTAAAAGACTTTGTTTGTACCCTTTATGTTATGTTATTTATTTATTGTCAATTGTACTTTACCCTTTTTCTTTTATTTATTAAGATGCATATCTAAAACTAGCAAGTTGTGTTGTATAGGACACACTCCGCTTGAGAATGGTCTTGCAGTCAATATTTGTCTTTGATGAGCTGTTCTTATAACTAATCAAATGTTTCAATGTTCTTGAACAGTGTGTCAGCCATCATAAGATCATAAGCCACATCAAACTCCATAATATTGTTCTTCTTGATTTATTTCTCCATGAACATATCCTCCATTGACGCCTATATACCCATTTCCATCCTACTGTAGACTTCTACATATGAAATCAGTTCTCTCTGTGGATTCTATCATATCACCTTGTCCAATTCTCTAAAATTTTGCTTTCAATTTCCTCTCACCTCATCTTAGGGTGCAAAAGCATTAATGATGTATAACGTTTCTTATCCTATCACCATATTACTAGCTATTATTCTATCACCGATTCTTCTCACAAATGCTTGATTCTCTTTTAACTCCTTATCCCCAAGCATGCCTACTCCATTCATGGTTCGCTTCTCCCAATAGCCTTGGCTTTTTTGCCCAATGGCATCGTCACTTGTAGGCATGCTATATTGATCTTCCTCCTAATTATCATATTTGCCACTTTCCTCAGCTTAGTGGTCAGAGCGTTCCAAGTTCCCAATGAATCTTGTTATATTGGATTAACCTCTTTATCCCTACCCTTCCATGCAGTGACTCTAGCCTATTTAACACATAAACGATGTAAATTGAGGAATGATAATAATCTTAGGTCCCAAATCCTAGTCAACTGATCTGATAAAGGTTTACACTAGCTGTCAACTAACCAATGACTCCTTTGCTTAGGCTTAAGCCAGCCGTGGCACATCTATTTCTTATTTGTGATACAATACGAATTACAATTAGACATGATAGTACGTAGTCCTAATTTTCAAGCATTATTATCAGGCTCCCAATTTCTGTTTGGCTATTGTAATGGGATGTTGAGGTTAGATTCCTTCTTATAATGTGTTTACATGCTTTGTGTTCAAGATGGACAAACAAACAAACAAACTTATAATGTGTTTACTTGCTTTGTGTTCAAGATGGACAAACAAACTAACTTATATCCTCTCTATTGCTTGTTTAATCGAATTAAAAGATGTATAAATTTTTTACTTGATATATTGCATATTAATGACATTTTTAAGTGTAATTGTCATGAAGCGACCCTTGTCATTGCACTGTTTGTTTCTAGAATTCAAAGAGTTGATTTGAGTTGAATGTTGTTGTGGTCAGTTAGCTCTATTTTGTAGGCCTGCTTTTCTCATTCCATATCAGTTGCTATATGGAACAACTCTTGGGTAATAGAATTGATATGCTGCTTGCATCATAGTTATATTCATCTGAAATTTAGGATGTGTGGTGTCATCGATGGCTGAGGAGAATGAGGTTATGTGCCATATAGATAGATGATGCCCACATGTACAATTTAAGTGTACAAAGATGCAAATGTCAGGTAAATAATTGTTTGAAGGATTTTAGGTAATTCTAGGATAGCTTTGAGAATTTCTGAAAAGGGAGGACATGTAGTTCATTGCATAATGTTGTTGAGTAAAGAGAATGTGGGAGATTTTTTAGTATTTTTTAAAGGATATTTGTAGAAAATATTTTGAAGGATAAATTTTAGCCATCTGTAATGAATAATATAAAGATAATCGTAATAACTATTTAAAAAAGTGACATTCCTATATAAAAGGGATGATCTCATCGCATTCAATAACTCTAGGATAAGCTTAAAGTAAGCAAAGCTAAACCAAGTGAAGTGAAGCCAATGGGGTGTAACTAAGAGAGTGGTTGGTTTAGAGAGTTTGCATGATTGAGTGCTTAAGAGGTACTCCAAAAAGTCTTGTGTCCTTTCACATATTAAGATGAAAACATCAGGGAAAGGTTGACTGGGGTGTGCACTACATGGGTGATCGACAGGAACTATCATCCCATGCTACTTAATGTTAGAGGCAGGTTTGTGAACAAACTATATGGGGTAGCTGCTTGATGCCATGCCAGAGGAAGACTAAGGCTATGAGGAAGCTAGCCTATGTCTATCTAAAGGGCTACTATCAACATGCCTGAGGGTGACATTACCAACTTGGTGAGTGCCATGAAAGGTAAGGTGTCAGTTAAGAGAAATAGTGCCCAAGATATGTCCACAACTTTCTATCAGTTCAAAGCTAGACTTTCTCATATGGAGATGGTCATGGGAGATGTCAAATGCCTAGGGGAAGGCTTTGACAATCTTAAAAGGGGTCTTAAGACTCTAAAAATACGTTGGTGGATTTGTGAAATCTAATAGGGCAGAATTGTATGCAAGAATGGTGACATTCAAGGGAATTTTTCCTAGATATAATTTGCAAGTTGGAAGCTACGGTGCAGCAGCTGACATTGTGACCATGAAGGAGGATTGCGCATGTGTAAGAGGGCAGTAACTGGCAGGGCAATCATCAAGATGCCTATGGTGGAGGCACCTATGCCCAAGATTTTTGCTAATGTGCAGAATGCCAAACAATTGGGCAACTTCCTATGGAAGATGGATCAATACTTCGAGGCCATGCGAGTAGTCAAATTGCAGGATAATATAAGAACCGTGTCTATTTAACTTACAAATAACACCATGTTATGATGGCATCACAAATATCACGATGTGGAAAAAGGGTTATGCACCATAGTGACATAGGATAATGTCAAGAAGGAAATCAAAAGGCAATTCTATATGGAGAATGCCAAGTATCTCGGTCTTATAAACATGAGGAAGATGAAGCATGTGGGTAAGGTTGGCGGCTATGTGAAGGAGTTTGCTTCACTAATGATGGATGTGCATGGTATGACCGGGAATGAACTATTCTACAACTTTATAATGGGACTGCAACTATGGGTATGGACAAAGGTCAAGAGGCATGGGATCATGACGGTGAGTGTCATTGATAGACTTCGAGCTATGCATGGATTGTTAGAAATAAATACTTGTTTAAACCACGAGGAAATACGTAGTAGATGATAACAAGAACACAATAAGCAAGCACAAATAATAAAGGCACGGTTTTTACGTGGAGAACTCCCTATGAAACGAGGGAGAAAAATCACGGGACACAGAGTCCGAAATTTTTACTAGCAGCAGTTGATCGGTTAC
>JAOVVI020015995.1:0-11017 GCA_028571085.2 Nepenthes alata
ATCGATATTGCCTACTCAATCACTTCCAACTTCAAGATAGCTCGTCCAAACATGATATCACCATTGATCTTAATAAAAGATTCTCTGAAATATAGGAGTTTCGCTCATAATCTAATTCTCACAGCAAAGAGAAGGAAATCCCTTTGGCCCAAATATTCCTATTGGTATCCTCGTCACAGCACCTTCACGTAAAAACTTTCAGAGTAATCTCAAACTTTTCTTGGATAGGACACCTGATAGGCAGAATTTAAATATATTTAAATATTCTTTAGAAATATCACTGAGCGCTACCAATCCTTCAGATCCATCAGGGATCGACAAAACTAAAGCCAATGACACTCTATTATTAAATTACTGAAAATGGTTTATACAAACATCACTTCAATTAAATCCAATTGCCTCTATTCTAAAAGCGCCAACGGCACTGCAATCCTCTAGAAGCATTCAACAAAACTTTCATCATAACCAACCAGATCCAAAAAATTCCACACTCCCGCAATCTTAGCCGGTCTTTTCAAATTCGCCACTGCTTTTATCTTCTTTAGATTGTCAAATATCTCCTTAACAAACATATAACCCAGAATAATACATTTTCTAACCATAATTTACACTCCTCAAAATTTTTCAATTAAATTAGAATATAATTGATAAGGCCATCATAACTAACTCAAATATGGTCAAAATTTTCAATCGATATTATTCATAAAAGATGCTAAAATATTGGACAATCCAAAAGCACCATCAGAAATCGCATTGGCCACAATCTTGACCTAAAAGCTATCCTATGCAAATCCTCCCACTGAATCCTCAATTAAAGATACCTCAAGTACAGCTCGATCTTAGAGAAAACCAAATTTCTTAAAAGGAATCCAACCAATTCCGATCTATGAGAGTTGATACATATCCAATTCCTAAATAATCCAAGCATGGACTTGTCAATCCAACTTTATTCACTGGAGAACATTAAAGTACTCCATGCTAAGACACTTAGCTGAGCGAAACCTTCTTAACAGATTCTATAATTGCTGTTTCAATTTCTTCAGTTCAAACAAGACTACCCCAAATGAAACTTTCGAACTATACGCATATCCAAATATAACATCGAAAATAAATTTGATCTCCTAATCCTGGAGCAATCCAGTTGAATCCTCTGAAAACATCATCAAATTCATAAATGACAAAAATATTTTCAATGGTCATAGAATAACCCCTAGATGTGACCATATGTGTCAAATAGGATTCGCACTCATCTCTCAACAGACGACTCGCTTGCAACGCTAAGATCAACTCTGAAACCTTCTTACTGATTCTTCCTTAGAATTCAGAGAACTCCTATTCCAAAATGCAAAATGGAATGATTATACCAAGATAATCTTCCATGATAGAGGATCCGGCTCTAACCTCACAAACTACATATGCAAAATGCTCTACTGGAGTCCTCTGACTCCTATCTAAATGTATGGAATCCGAATACTTGGGATTCAAATGATCCTTTAACAAATGGTTTATCTGGTCGCAATTTGAAGCAGACTCCACTTCTAACGAAGTAAGCTCATCTCGTGAACTTCTTCCAGCTAAACTTGCAAGCAGATCTTGCAAACTTGAACTTTGGGGAAGTAGACTTTACTTCATCTGACTTTCCTTTAACTTATCCTCTGAATGACAAGCAAGTCCATCATTATAACTCTAATTCCAATACTCTAATTTCTTCGGAAAATACTTTTCTCGAAATTGCTCATACTTGATCAACAAAGCATGATCTAGCTCCTTGCCATAAGTCCAGTATAGGAATGACACCAACTACTTTCAGAATGAATCTTAAAGTACTTAGCTACTATCATACTTCAACAAATATTTTCGATTCTTCAACCTTTTACCAAGCATTGCCTTAGGAGGTCAAACTTTAAACACATCGTCCATCAATTCTTCAATGATGATATATTGTAGAGACAATTATCTACCGAATCAAAGTATAAGTGGGAATGGAAATCCTTGAGTCTTCTTCTCATCCAAACCATAACTTCAAATTTTTACACAATCAGTATTTTTGCTGTCAATAAAATAATATTTGTACATCATTGTCCTATCTTTTGGCAGAAGTTGTCCACCAAAATTTCACAGCTTCTCTTACGAAAAGAAACGAATTGACTTGACTTGAATTTCTTCATCTTTATCTACAGCTTCCAATCTTTACGAGCCTTCATTTATCTCTACTTTCACCGCTTACCTTCTTGCTGACCAAAATCTCCTTCTACCCTATGAGATTTCGGACCGGCACCACTTAAGGCCGCTGCTTCTTTTCTAAAATTATAAGCCCTAATAAAACCTCCACATATCCATAGAAACCAAACAAAATCCTCTTACAAAGGCTATATCAAACCACACATTATGTAGCTAGCGTGACTTATCATGATCAGATGACCATCCTTCCAATCCAAATCCAAACTTTTACAACTTGATCTTCTGATTCAAATTCAAACCTCAACAACTAAAACTTTCTACCATCTGTCAAAGACAATACTTATCACATTCAAAAGCTTAATCTATTATTTATTCAAAATGACCAAAAGTACCTCTCCTTATGACTTATCTCTAATATCACTTTTGTCACGAACTTAGATCAAATATGTCAATTTAAATAATTAATTATAATTTTTAAAATTTAAAATCCTAATTAAATCCAACAAATAATACTAAGTCTCAAAAATTTGAGTGTGACAAACTAAATATATAAGACTCACCAAGTCAAAATTCTCATAGGACCTCATCGAACATCCGTCCAAATGACATGAATTCTACCTGCTCTATAATTATCGTAATGGAGGTAATAATCTGACCAAAAAATTATAATCAAATTTAACACAATATTTAAACTATTCCTAAAATATAACAATAAGACTATATCCAATAAATTCCATACTACAATCAAATCAATTGTCAAATTAAATCATAATAGAATCAAAACTCACCAATGAGATTAATGGTTGACAGATCACAACCATACTCCTATAATCCATTCGAATCTTCTACTCTGAAGGGATAAAATATAAAAGGTGAATCTAATACTCAGCAAGTATTATATTTAAATAAAAGAAGTCTAATAAATTAGAAAAAAGATTTAATGGATAAAATCCGTTCAAATAACAGAATAAATTCAATCACCAATATAATAAATCTAATAAAATCCAAGATTTAAAATTTAAAATATAATGGTAGTCTCGTACACAAATCAAATATCCAAATCTAAAATAAATGTTCAAATCATAAAATAATCTTCATTGGGACATATATATATATATAAATAAAATAGAAGTGATTTGGACCGATTCCAATATGCAAATAGCTGATTCCAAGTCCAAGTCCGAGTCCAAGTTTGAGTCCAATCGAATGCCCGATCAGCTTGTAATTTGGGACAAAATTTGATAGTCGGATGATCCAATAGCATGCGTAAAAGCCGAAGCAGCATCACAACAGATATTTCAAAAGTCCGAATCAAAATCTATAGTCCCAAATCATTTGTACGAGACATACCAAGATCTAAATGATGGCAAAATCGATAAATCTCAAATCCAAGTCTAAAGTCCAAATCCAAATCAAAGTCCAATAAAAATCAATGCAGAGATACAAATCATGCATTAAATTTAAATTTTGATTATTTTAAGACTAACTTGAGAAAGTGTTACACAAAATCTCGATAATTTTAGGCAAAATTAAATACAAATTAGGCCAGCATATATGGCCACCAATGTATTTTATACCCATGGGTAAGGTTGCTCATCATTATTTGCCACCCACGATTTTAGGTACAATCCTCAAGCTTGTTATATATATTATGACGTCCGAATATATTCTAAGGTCAGATAAAATTATCCAAATAGAAAGGGTCACTATTCTAATCATTTCCTGTCAACGGAAAGGGATTTTTCAATTGACAAAATAATCTTCCCGTTAGGTGGTCAAAATCTAATAATCTAAATCCAAACGTAGTGATTATAACCCGGTACGTGTATGTAAAAATGTACGACCAATGCGAGTTTCATGCACATTTTTGTTACATATACTGATATAAATATACACAGTATCCAATAAAATTTTTAAACTTTTAGAAAAATAGTAAATTTCTAAAATCATAAAAACTCATATCCAAAACCTCCAAAATTAGCCAATGAACTATACATGCATGTCTAGATTAAACAAATCAGACAGATAAAATTACATGCCGTTAGTAAAAATTTCAAACAGTATCTAAAATATATCAAAAATTAAATCAGACCAAAGAGGAGGTTTACGGATACTTACTTTAACCACATACTTTATAAATTTGAAGAAAGGATGTCCAGAAATGCTCGAATGACACCCTTTCTCTCTCCTCTGTGCGTGCTGCCTGCGCCTCAACCGCACTCTCTCCTCTCTGTGCTGCTTCTGCCGCACACCGCTACCACCACGACCATCGTCGGTCACCGACGTGCCGCCACTACAGTCGTTGACCCTCCTCGGTGTCACCTCGTCATTGTCGTCACCGCCGATCAACCGCATCTCTCCTTTGTGCCGCCTATCTCTCTCCTGCGTAAATCCTCTTCGTGCACGCCATCGTCGTCGACCACCACCGCACGGCCTCCTCCGTCCGTCGCCGCCGTTGACGACCCACCTCCTCATCTCACCTCCGCCGTGCGCCGTGAACAACGGCCTGAAAACCCTCTCCTCCCTCGAGCTTCTCTCTCCCCGATCCACCCTTTCACTGTTCTTATACCCTGCTTTTCTCTTTTTTTCTTTTAATATTATAAATTTTTTTCTCATTCCTATTTGAAATTTTTTTATTTTAAAATTTAAACCAATATTCGGGCGATAACATGGGCACTCGAGCGCCACCCGACTCATCCAAATATTTTTTAAAATTTTATAATATTTAATTAATTTATCACGTCTAATTTATCCAAAATTATAATCAATATTAAATTAATTTGAACAAAAAAATTGGGATATTACAGGTTATTCATGATCCAATAACTTTAAACCAAATCAAACATAAATAATGTCAACATGTTAGGCCACCTATATATTTTTTCTCCCATAGATAAGGTTTCTAACTATGTTTTTTCACTCACAATTTTGGGTGTAATTTTTTTAAATTATCAGATATGTTAAGACGTCTGAATATATTATAAGCTTTAATCAAATTATCTAAATAGAAGGGTCACTATGTTTAAACCTTTTCTACTGATAGAAAGGAATTTTCAATAACAAATATCTTCCTGTTGGGAGTTAGTCAAAATATCTAATATTCAAATTTAAATATAGTGACCATAACCCGACACATGTATATGAAAATGCATGATCTAATACGAGTTTTATAAAAATTTTATATAAATATACTGATATAAATATATACAGTGTTTGAAAATTATCTTTTTAAAAAAAGGATAAAACCCACAAATATTAACAGAAACAGATGAAAATCCTTAAACAATTGGTAAAATTGACATGCATGCACAAGAAAAATGAACAAGCTAGTTAAAAATGCACACACATGCTCAAAACCTCCAAATCAAAGCAAAACATTGTCAGACACGAAAGTAAATAAAATATAGGGTTAGAAAATACTTACTTCAACATTATATTTCACAAATCGAGAGAAATGATGCACTAAAATACCTGAACTGGGCCTTCTCTTTCTTGCCGGTGCGTCTTTTCTCTATCTACCCGTGTAGTCTCTGTAACGTCCCCAGGCACCCGCATGAAGATATTGTTCGCTTTGGTAGTCACACAGGCTCCGCACGATTTTACTCTTGATAGACGGCCTCCACCGCCTCCAAAATACGTCTCCATGGGAAGGGTATCCACGCCTCTATAAGAGCGCGCTTCGTGCCCCCTTTCAATCCGATGTGGGACATAACAGTCCACCCCCCTCAAAGAGGCCCAGCGTCCTCACTGGTATATCGAACCTGGGTTCCGGCTCTGACACCACTTGTAACGTCCCTAGGCACCCACATGAAGATATTGTCCGCTTTGGCAGCCACACAGGCTCCACATTGTTTTGCTCATGGCAGACGGCCTCCATCGTCTCCAAAACGCGTCTTCATGGGAAGGGTACCCACGCCTTTATAAGAGCACGCTTCATGCCCCCTTCCAATCCGATGTGGGACATCACCGTGCACGCTGTTGCCTCTTCTACCTCCTACGACCGTCACCTTTGCCTCCTACAGCCGTTGCCGACTATCAGCACACAATCTCCTTCGTGCCAACGCCATCGCTGGTGCCTCCAATAGTCGCCACCAACCTCGTTGACAATCTCTGCTCACCGAGTGCTGCCATCAGCAATCTACCTTCCAACTGTCATAACCCAAAAATTAGCAGGTCTAATTAATTATTATTTTTAAAATTTAAAATTTTAAATAAATTTAATAAATAACGTTAAATCTCAAAATTCGAACGTGATAAACCAAATATATATGACCAGACAAATTAAAATCCGCACACGACCTCATCGGATAACCGTTTGAATAATATAAATATGACTTACTCTATGATCATTATAAGGAAGGCAACAATTCAACCAAAATTATAATCAGATATAATATAATATTCTAACTATTCTCAAAAAATAACCATGGGCCTATACCTAGCCAACTCTAAAATCGAATTACATTAAATACCAATTTGAGCAGTAATAAAGCTAAAAACTCATGAAATCGGACGAATAGCTGACAGATTATATTCAAACTCCTATAATATGTTTGAACCTGCTACCCTGAAAGGACAAAATATAAAATATGTGTCTAATTAATAGACATATACAAAATCCATACAGTTACCAAGTCATCAATGGCTCCAATACCGTACTATAGGAGTACGATGTCGAATCTTGCATCAAATGTGGCCTATATCAAAATTAATTAATATGATACACATATACCAGATCCATACAGTTGCCAAGTCATTAATGGCTCCAATACTGTACTATAGGAGTACGATGTCGAATCTTGCTAAGAAAAGATACATGCGAAAAATCTAACAAAAAAACTCCACAATATCCTGCGAAGGTATATATAATATCCATAATAGTTTACGAAAGTAATACTAAACTAATATCACCAAAATAGAATACATCATTTCGTACTTCCAAAATTTTACATAATTTTAGTACGTCAAAATCGAAAATAGACATTCTAAATGTTAAAATCCATCTTCCCAAAGTATAAGAGACTCCCATCTTCATTCTTATTTATCTGACATCAACTCGTGCGCCTCATCTGAAGGTTAATAAAATAGTTAAGAGAGTGAGTCAAATATTTAGTAAGACACCACATATTGTAATGAATATGCTCATTATATTAAAACATATCATCAGAAGAAATAAGAGTTATAATACATATATAAGCCTAAAATATGAACATAAAACCCTTTTTTTGATGCATTTAGCTTTCTTTAACTTGTTTTTTATTTTCTTAGCCATCAAATACGTTGAAAACTTACTTATTTTTAGGGACTAGAACTAGTAAGCCATACCAACTAACGAAACAAACAATCGATAAAAGGATTGTATATGTTCACATACAATCTAAGGCTATATGATCCTGTTCAACACCCAAATGTGGGCGATACATACCTATAACCTGGTAGACGATGCCATAAACCGTTTTTATAACCCCCACGGGTTAGGGGCAATTATCGATTACCACTACAATATCTTAAAACATGCGAGAAAATATTACTCATTGAATGATCATTAATCCGATTTATTAATTCTTTTTAAATTTTTTGTGAAAACTCTACACTTTTTCTTAATTTTTAATTTTCTCAACTCTAAGAAAAAATAGTCATAATTCATCATATATTGCAGAGTTTTCAAATATCTTCCATAGACTAATTTTTCTTCCAGAAGAATTGGAATCATAATAGATTTCAAATTAAAAATACAGCAAAAATCAATACCTAAAATTTTAGATTTGCAATGTGCCACACAGAAAATTCAATTATTTATTAACAAATTTCAGCTTAATCAGCAAAACATAATACAACAACGGACTTCAACTTTAAAGAATAGTAAAGCACGAGGCAATAATAATATATTCTGTAAAAAATCAATAAACATGGTACAGAAACATATAAAAATCCAGAAGTATATTATAGTAGCAATAACATATATGGATATGAAATTCCTTCAATAAAATCATAAAGAAATGATTTTTGTGCCTTATTAACTTTCAAATTTTAACGGAAATGAGTATTAGAATGATAATACTTGAAAGAATCATAAAAAATTAACAGTAAGAGAAAGAGGAAACTTAACATGCATTTGCCTCTGCCTGATATACCAAAATTTTTAATCTGAACGTACCAAATTAACTTCCTGGAAGTTTTCTCGCATTTCTCTCTCTTCTACTCTCTCCTTAGGCCTTACTCTCTCTATTCTCTCTCTCCTTAATCTCTTCTACAGCTTAAAAATGCGGTGAAAGCTAATCCTCAACTGATTTTATAACAGACCCACGCCCAAGTGTGACTCAGGTTCGTTTTTTGCTCCTACGATGCCGCTTGGGCCAGCTTCAAGAGTGCCCAGCTCTACTCCTGGTGCCTCAAGGGCCTAGGAGGCATGAGGCGGGGGCAGAAGCGTTGGCCCGAGGCCGAATGCACAACTCATTCGGTTTGAAATTTTTTTCTTTTTAATCTTATTTTTCATCTCATTTGATTTCAATTTTAATTATATTAATTAAATTAATCACCATTAATATAAATTATAGAAACTCGAACCTTACATAAAGACTAATTTGAGAAAATATTATACATCTTTTTGATAATTTTAGACCATATCAAATACAAATTAGGGCAACATGTTTGGGCACTTATGTACTTTATCTCTCATAGGTAATGTTGCTCATTATATTTTACTATCCACGACTTTTTGTGTAATTTTTAAATTTATCAGATATATTAGGATGTCTGAATATATATAAAGTCAAATCAAATCATCCAAATAGGAAGAGTTATTACTCCAAACCTTTTCCACCGGCAAAAAAAGATTTCCAATAATAAAATAATTTCCCGTCAAGAGCTGACGAGAATATTCAATATCTAAATTCAAATATAACGACCACAATCCGACATATAAATGTGAAAATGAATAGCCTATACGGGTTTAAGATATATTTTTATACACATACTGATATAAATATATACAGTATTTAAAAATTATCTATTTCTTAGAAAATAATAAAATCCATAAATATTGATAGAAATAAAATAAAACTCTTAAACAACTGGTAAAAGAGTTATACGTATACAAGAAAATAAGCAGGCTAATTAAAAGTGCACCCATGAACTTAAAACCTCCAAATAAGTGATGACCTGCCACCGTCGTGTCGATCTCTTCTCTCCTCCCTTCCTCCCACACGATTTCCTCGAGCCGCATGCTACCGCCGACCACCTGCAAGTGATTTCATACCAGTGCCGCCGCTGACCTTTCCTCTTCCTTCTTCTCCTTCTCTTCTTCTTCCTTCTTCCTTCCCGCGTTGGTCCCTACTTCCCCCTTCTATTCTCTCTTCTCTCTCCTCTCCTCTCCTCTCCTTTCCTCCAGCTTTTTTCTTTCTTTTCTACCCTGCTTTCCCCAATTTCCCTTATTATTATTATTATTATTTATTTTTTTATTTTATAATTCAAATCGATACTTGGACGATACCACAAGCGTACCTCAAATGTTAGCTCAACTGATATAAAAATCTTTCAAAATTTTTATAACATTTAATTAATTTTTATTATATTCAAATTACCTAAAATTATAATTAATATTAAAATAATTTAAATAAAAATCAAGGATGTTACAATATCATAGAAGAAAAAAAACATAAAGATATATATATCGTCTATCTAGTGTCTGCAGTACATACGATTGATGGATAAATTTTGAAAGTAATATATATCACGTAATAGAAATTAGTTAAGAAGTCAGAAACAATAAGACATTAAGACTCGAGTGAGTGTAGACAATGAACTCATTCAACACCATAGACAGCATGAGCACACATTGCCGATGACCGTTGTATCACTATATGGTATCTGATCAATATCATTATGCATAATGGGTTAGTCAAATAGACACAATTGCAAAAAAGGGAGGACATGCTTCTGTGAGAGACTCCCATGATCACCATGGTTGACCACATGGTGCAATTTAATGTCATTATTCCAAAATCTTGTTTCGTGTCATCGTCAAAGACTACACATAAGACTAGGGGCTCTTCTCCTTGAAATGTTCTTAATATTATTTTGTTGTTGTTATTACTTGGCATAATTAGTGTCTATGATGAGAACATTTTTTCTACTATTCCTTCATATTGTTCCTTCATAGGAGGTCAAGGAATTCTCTTTATGATGATTTTATAATCATCTATGAGACATATTTGAAGAACAATCTTTGCATTCCAATAGTAAGGGAATTTGCGAAGATAATGGATGCCTTGCTGATCCTTATTATAATGCTCCATCCCAATCTGTCTGATATTTGGTGACACTATTCTTCTTCTGAACCATCAACTTAAAATGGATGTCAAGATAATTAGAATTATTTTTCAATCCAACCAAAAAAAACAAAAATCGATTTGATTTCATTGACCCCTCAAAAGAAGTTTAAGATAAGAGGAGAAAACCTTGACTCCATGAAGGCCTAAAAAGACTGATTCATTTACATCAAAGTATCAATCGACGGAGTGTTATCTAACAATTGAGCCGATGTGAACGTGGCTTATTGTTTTAGATCAAAGTGAGAGGAGGGAACATTTTAGTGCAAAATCCAACATGGCTTGTAAAACACGCTGATGAGTTGCATGAGATGGATAACTTCCTCATTACCACTACTTTGGATGCGGTGACAAGGGATACAGTGTTAGTAAAACTTTGATGAGATTATTCTTTAATTCACAGGATCTTTATCATCATACTTCTTCATTATCAATCATAATTATAAACAATAATTATACGTACCTGGATCCATGATCTTTAATCTTTTATACACAACTGCAATCGT
>JAOVVI020015998.1:0-11017 GCA_028571085.2 Nepenthes alata
TATTGTCTTGCCACTATTCCTCTATCATATTCTCCGATTTGTCTTCTTTTCTTCAAAGTACTTTTACCGTTTCTTTTTTGGTTAAAATATTCTTCACCATTTTTTAGCAAAAGATAAAATTATTTTACCCATTAAACTATTCCACACTAAATGGCAAGCTCCTTGACGTTGACGCCATCAAATCGAATGTTTACAATCTTACTCTGATACCACTTGTTGGAGTCTGACACCCGGATTAACACTAAACCCGGTACAACGGAAAAATTCAAACCCCCCATCGACCGTTAGCCACCAAGAATGTGAGTATAAGGAGTACAAGAATGTACAATAATTTTTAATGTGAAAAATTTTTTCCAATCAAGAAAAAAATTACGAGACAAACTTTTAACAAAATCTCACTATGTAAAATCGGTTATAAAAACCTCTGAGACAGAATATCAACAACCCACCCGAGACAGTACAAAAAAAAAATCTTCAAAGTAAGGAAATTCTAATTTTCTCTTACATCTCTATTTTTCTTCTCTCATTCCTCTCATTGGTGGTGCTAACTACACTCTGATTTTACTAGTGTGGTGGTAGATAGCGAACGACGAGAGCTCCCTTCCATACTTTGCTCCGTTCCACTCTCCTTTCTCATTCCATCGCTACTACTGTCGTTCTTCTTCTGAAGCGTCTAGTGCGATTTATAATAACGCCGGTTTCAAATCACATCTGCTCACCTGTTTTGATTTTGTAGATGATTTGTCACATCAATTTTGTCATTATCTACTCATTTACCAGTTTTTGTGCTTCCCTAGATGGCACATACTCTGCATAAATGGCACATGCCTTGTAGGTTAGTTACATGTTCTGCAAAGCCTATAAACTTTGAAAAGTCAGTTGTTATGTAAAATCAACTGTCATATTTTCAGGCAAGCTGTCATCGGCTATCACCTAGTGTCCTCGGCCGTTACTAGTGTCTCTGGCCATCAGCTAGTATCATCGGTCATCATCTAGTATCCTTGATCGTCACTAGTGTTTTTGGTCGTCACAACTTATTGTCCGACCGATTGACCTCCTACTTCCTAGCCGGTTGGCCCCATCTCAGCTAAGCCGGCTAGCCTTTCTAATTGGCTTCTTGCTGGCTGGCCGCCCTTTATGCTACCCGACCGACCGACCAACCTTCTCCTTTTCGGCTGGTCGGCCTAAGAGCAGCATTCTCGCTGCTCTTCTGGTCATTTGTCGCACACAAAGCGCACATGAATACTCCAAATTCTACCACTCCGAGATTTGCCTATTTTGGCAAATGGTCTTTCTGTGATTTGCCCAATCTGAAAAATGGGTCTTCTCTAAGATTTGCCGACTCCAAAAAATTAGTCTCTCTAGTTATTTGCTGCAGCTACTTTGCAGTACTCTGAACTTTGCACAAGCCCTCTGCGATCTTCTAATGATATGTATGTTTGTTGAATTAATCATAAGGGAGTGATTAAGCCCAACAGAGGTGACTACTATTTATATATGGGGTTTGTAGGTTTAAAAAGGCAGCAGTAGGATTTCTTCTTCCCCACAGTTGATTTGGGGGGATGACCAAGAACCCCTCTTCCCACTTGATCACCTCTTTCCACTTGATCAGTGCCCTCTTGTCCAGGCACTGAGCTCTCACCCTTGGCATATGGGCTACTTTGTAATGGGAAGATGCTGTCCCTACTTATCCCAATCCTGATCATCCATTCAAAAATGGTTGAAGAACTTGTCTTATACCTTGATCACGGCGTCTTGTCCGGGCACCGAGTCCTTACCCTCATATTCCGGTAGCCTGCTTCTTAGAGGTAAAAAGCAATCCCTTTTCTCTCAAATCTAAATAAGCCGTTGAGATTCAAGTACTTTTTAAAAAAATTTAGAAAGTTAAACTTGATTAATTTTTTAATTATTAGAAAAATTATCAAATTTTAATTATTTATTTTTAAATAAATAGTTAGGATTGTGAAAAGTAAGGGTTGTTTCTTACTTTTGTAAAGCAGTATCCTAAACTTCTATATGTGAGCTTTCTAGTTGCTTTGCTACCTTAATTCAAAGACACATATCTTGAAAGTCCACGCCTTTACCTTATTGTTATAGTATTGAGCGACTTTTTCTTGATAAGTTGTTGACCGAATACATGCTACTTCTTTAGCTTCCTCTAAGAAATTCAAGCTTTGTCATAAAAGTTCAAAATTTTAATTTTGAGTAAAATTTTCTACTTGGAAGCTTGGCAATCCTATCTTTAATAGGATTAACGCTACTGTTTCAAAATATAGACTAAAAGGTGTTTTTTGAGTGGACTTTTTCGAAGTCATTTGATAAACCTAAAGTACGATTGTAAGTTCGTCTAATTGGATGCCTCTAGTTTCATTCAATTTGGTTTATAATCCATTGACAATAGTTCAATTTATTATTTATACTTGTTTATTTGTTTAAGAGTATGAGATTGATATATGGACCAATTTGATATTGAGGTTATATAATATTTTGTGAAACTTTTACTAGAAAATTAAGTACTATTATCAGTTATCATCACCTTCGATATCCCAATTCTATAAATGATACTTTGGCATACAAAGTTGGTTGTATTTTGCTCGGTAAGATTAGCCAATGGATAAGTTTTGGCATATTTTCTAAAATAATTCACCACAACGATAATATTCTTCAATTATCCAATTGTTAGAGGAAATGGGCTAAGCATGTCTAGCCCCATTAATGATGCATGCTTTAGATCTTGATAGTTATTTGAATGAGATTGGGTTGAATCTTTAAATCTCTAAATCCGAATTCTGCATATTGCGACATTTAATAAAAGGTTAAAGGATACGAGATTTACTCTTCGAAATGTGCTCCATATTTAAATCAAAAATCTTTGTTTGAAATTGAAAGATAATACGAGGTTGGTGATGAAAGAGTGGGAATTGGAAGGTATGGCTCCATGAGTTTTTTGGGATTTGCCAAGTGTTTAAAGAGCCTAAGCTCTCTACTTGTTTTTTTTTTTTTTGGGATAATCTCTTCCTCGGCCTATTTAGGAAAAATGTGTATTGACAGTCTTATCGGTATTTAGTGTATCTTTTCTAAATAGATATAATTGTGCATTATTAGAGGTATGATGTTGGTTGTGAACCGAATAGCCCAATTAGTTTGTAAGTTTTGAGTTTAATACTTATTTATTGGGCACATTAACTGCTTACTTGACTATTTCAATTTATGTAACCGTTTGTCAGAATTAACTTTTTAGGTTTATTAACCATATGGCCATTCAGTGTATTAATTTTTTATATTACCAGCTGTCTAGTCATTAGGCTAATTTGGTTGTTCGGTCTTTCGATTGGATTCTTTCTTGATTTGAACCAAAATCTCACTTAATTCATTCATTTCCTTAAGCTTATCATGTCCTATATATTAGCAGGTCAAGTCAATTCTATCTTAAACTATGTCCAATAGTAATATAAATAGAAGTTTCATGATATTGTACATGTTCATATGATAATTGAAAATCTTGATAAGAAATATTTATGAGGATCATATTTTTTTATAACTATGGTATTTCTCATCATTATGAATATCATACTAATGAATGTACGTTTTTATTAGTCGGATAAATTAATTCATATTTAGACTATTTTTCGTTACATAACTGGAAAATGCCAAAAAGTCTTGCCTCACGTTTGTAGTTTAGCCAGCCAATTCAATACTAAATATTCTAGATATCCATTTTGCAATATAATACCATAGATTCATTCCATAGGGAAAACATATCACAGAATATACATCCTTGAGACAAATGAAATGACCTTTCTATCAAATAATATTGACTACACCAAGGTATCTTAGTGCTCATATCGTTCAAATATAATAGTATATTCATATATTTTTCTTTACTTTATTTATGAAATATTGAATGAAGTATTATACTATAATTAATTATAATAAGAAATTTTCAAGATCCATGTACCATTATTTCCATATTATCTTTGCATATAGTTCTTTGCTATATTTTATCAAATTGGCAATATCAATTACTGATGTAGGATAACAAGAAAATAAGAAAATATTAATAGATTTACAAGAATTATCTAAAAATGTTAAAAAATGTCAATATGCTCGTGTACTAGTACAATGATGTTTAATATTAATTGGATCATATAGACCTTAACAATTGATAAAATATATTAATGACTAATTAAATAAATATATTTGATAATTGATAAATATCTGAGTGTGGCTTAAGGTGTTATTTGATTTCTTTTATCATACCACAATTAAATTCACTTTATCATAAATATTTATCCATAAAATATCAATTGTCCAAAGTTATTCTAATCTTTCACTATACTCAACAACATTTATAATTATGTGAGATTGTACCTCTCCTTCAATTAAATGATTAAAATTTATTGTTCTGATCTTTACATTGCTATTATTTATTGAATCTATGAGTAAATGAGTAAACTTTATTGGATTACAATAATTATTGATGCATCATAAATCTAAATTTTGAACAGATTCGAATCGAATTGTCTGTTGGATTCTGATTTCATCCATTGAGTCTCGAATCCTGCACATTACAATTTCAAACAAAAGGTTAGGTATCGGTAGGATTTGATCCCATCAAAAATATTCTGATGCTCAAGTCAGTAATCAGTATTCTGAGGATAGAAGGTAGATGTAGAGGATGTAGAAATGAATGCATGGAGTGTGTTTGCGGATGTGGGTGAGAGTGCACTCGTAGGGAGAGTGGCTTGGTTGTTGCTTATAAGGAGCAGTTTTTCTATGTACATTTATTCTGAAGGTGATCGTTACAGTGAATATTGCCTTCTTGGAGATACAAAAAATTGTGGCAGACGACCGTTGTGGTTTGAAGACGAATACATAGGCCAATTTGGATATGGGCCACATTCATCCTGGGTCATATTTGGCCCACTTTCCACTTCACCGGTCAACGGCATTGTTGATCGTTCTTGACTTAGATGGGCATTCATTGATCTTAGGCCTCTGCCGGCCCACTTGCTCCTTGTCCGATCAATGGTAGCGTTAACCGTCTAAGCAGAAATGGGTCGTTGAACATTTAGGTAGTTTTCTCTTTTAGGCCAGCTTGTTATTGGCGTCCCATCAATTATATTTGTTGGGTTCCAAGACTGGGGACCTGTTAATAAGGCACAGGCATCACAATGACCCAATGGGCCAAAGAGACCCAGGTGATAAGGCCAGCCTAAGTAGTGTAATAAAAGGCCACAGAAGACCACAAACTAAGGATGGCCATGGGAGGCAATGTCCCAAGGATTTAGTAAGCAACCCTACCAGACCATTCGATGAATGGCGGCCTATAGACAGGACTGATCACTACAGATGTGACCTCACGGGAGAATAATCAGGCATGCATGTCTCACTCCTGATAGCAAGGACATAGTAGGTAAAGTAGGTGACCAATTTCAGCATGTATCAGCGTCACGTAGACAACTAACCAAAGATGGTTCAAATACTATAAATATCCCAACTATGCATAAAAGAAAGGGAGGAAAAAAACAAAAAGAGAAACTAGCTTGTGCCATTTTGTAACTCATGTGTAACCTAGAAAAGTATAGTGAGATAGGTTCTTGGACACAAATCCCGTGGTTTTTCCAACCTTATTCACAAGGGTGGTTTCCACGTAAAAATTAATCTCTTTGTTGTCCTCGTACTCACAATACCTCTCTTTCATCCACAGATTATACTCGTGTTGCTATCGGATCATCGTCTAAGTCAGAGTAAGGATCAGAGGACGCAACATTGGCGCCATCTGTGGGAATGTTTAAAACCTGACTTTTTAGGTTTTCTACGCAATACCCGGGGACTCATCAACCCACCAAATATGGTGACTACCAGAGTACAAGCAAGTGCACCCATCAGGGACGCGACTTCATGCGATAATGGTCCCGCTCCATGCCCCAGGGTAGATGATCACCTCGACCCATTTGTCCGCGCGTTGGCTACCAAAATGGAAAACATGTCCAAAGCCTCACTAACCCTATGCTCTAAAAGGGATGAGTGAGCCAGAGGGGTGTCTTCTAAGACATCCCAAACCTCAACATCCCGTAATAGGGGTAAACGGAAGAGGCACTGAAGCAAACCACCTGGTCAGCATGAGGCCCCAAGGACCCAGGTCGCATCGAGCAATGGAGTTCCCCAAAGACTAGAAGGTCGCTTAGGTCTCCGGATATCCAAGGGAAAGTCTCGAGAGGCACAACCCGCGTTCCATCCACAATAATGAGGAGTGGATTGCTCAGGAGGTGGCTCTACAAAATAACCCACCATTCGGAGCAGAGGGAGTCATTAGGCAGCAGGCGATCAGGAGCCTCGGGAGTTGAGAGATCTTCTCAACAAAAAGAAAACAGCAACCCCATCATGTGCAGATGAGAGGTTAAAAAAAATCTGGAACCGCGTATTCGGAAAAGAAAACTGAGGAGCTGATATACTCTGATCCCTATTCGTTGTAGATATCAGGGCAAGGCCACTCCCGCCAAAATTTAAGATGCCAAGTTTTGACATCTATGATGGAAGTACTGACCCCATGGACCACCTGAACCACTTCCGTGAGAAACTAAGCTTCGAAAGGTTGGACGAGATGACCATGTGTCAATGTTTCCCATTGACGCTCAAGGGAGATGCAAGGGTGTGGTTCTATGGTTTGCTAGTGGATTCAATCCACTCCTTTAACGAGCTAGCAACAATCTTCCTTGCACAGTTCACTTCCAGTAGGAGGATAGAAAGACAGCCTTGGCACCTCACCCAAGTGAAACAAGGCACGAAGGAGAGTTAAAGGGGATTCCTGACCAGATTCATAGCAGAGGCCAAGTAAATCTCGAGACTGACTGATGGGGAAAATTTGAATGCATTTCTCTCTGCCTTGAAAGGAGGTGCCTTTTTCAAGCACCTTATTTACATGGGTCCCCAAACATTTGTGAAGTCTGAGGCCACGACAAGGGCATACATCGCGGCCAAAGAAGCTAACAAAGAAAAAAGGCCAAAAAAGGATAAAAACTTTCGTCCAAAAGTGGTGGAGGAAAAGAGAGAGGTTGGAGATCACTCAAACCCCAAGACAACAACAAGGCAACACAAGTTTGAGCAGATCGTTCAAAGGGAGCCTAGACCGGAGAAGACCCATCTGACTGATACCCGTACGAACGTTCTGATGCAAATCCAAGAGGAAAAGTTCTTAAGGTGGCCCAAGACATTGAAAAATACAGAGGGTGGTGACCAGACTAAATACTGTCATTACCATCGCAGTGGAGGCCGCAATACCAAGGACTGCCGGACATTGCAGAAGGAGATCGAGGAATTGGTGAAAGGGGGAACCTTAATCATTTCTTGCAATAACTGGGACAGACTTCTGGAGCAGTGGGAGACGATGAGCTTGGCGAGCCCAAAAATCAAGTAGCTGTAGGAGTTGTGAACGTAATATCGTCTCACTCGGCCAGCAGGGACGCATGAGATATAATTGCGACAAAAAGACCGACGATGGAAATTAGGGACGAAGTTATTAGTTTTAGTGACAAGAATATGACACATGTAACTTCTCCCCACTCTGATCCCATCGTTGTAACCACATTCGTCTCAGATGGGAAGAATGACTACCAGATAAAACGAGTTTTTATTGATAATAGAAATTTTAGGAATTTACTTTATCTTGACGCCTATTTCAAATTAGGTCTTAGAAAAGTCAAATGAGGACACTAGAGGGATCGCTCTACGGACTAGGAAACGAGCCTATGAGTGTACAGAGTGTCGTCAAGTTGGAAGTCAAATTGGGAATATATCCGAGGACTGCATCGAGGGTCCTCACCTTCCTGGTTGTGGATCTTTCAACGATCTATAACACGATCCTCAGACGACCTTGTTTGGTGACCTTTGGCATTGTCACTTCCATCCCACACCTAAAAATGAAGTTCCTAACCCCATTCAGGATTGGGGAGGTCCTTGGAGACCAAGTAGCCGAAAGGATGTGTTATTTATCTCAGGTCACACAGGAGCCCTCTCCCGGCCTCGTCGAAGACCTCGATCTATAGGACTAGGAAACACTGCAACAAGATCAGTCTGGAGAGTCGACTGTCCGAGTCCTTCTGGATCCTAAGGACTCGGAGAAATATGTCCAGATAGGAGAGTCACTACCAGAAAATATACAATATTAGCATGTCAGCTTCTTATGAGAAAATATAGATGTTTTTGCTTGGGTGCCAGGTGACATGCCAGGGATCTCAACGGAAGTAATGGTCCACAAATTAGGTATAGATCCTCATCATAAGTCGGTCAGGGAAAATCGTAGAAATTACTCGGCGGAGAAGTTAGTGGCTATACGAGAGGAAGTAAAAAAGCTCTTAGATGCTGGATTTATCCGCGAGGTGCAGTACCCAGACTGTCTATCGAACGTCATGGTGGTAAAAAAGAGTAATGGGAAATGGATGATGTGTGTAGACTTCACGGACTTCAATAAAGTTTGCCCAAAGGACAAATTCCTAGTTTCTCGAATCGATCAACTTGTAGACTCGACGTTCGACCATGAGCTCTTGAGTTTTATGGACGCATAGTCGGGCTACAACCAATTAAAAATGGACCCCGAGGATGAGGAGTACACTTCTTTTATAACAGACCAAGGGACATATTGTTACAAAGTGATACCCTTCGGCCTCAAGAATGCGGGAGCGACTTACCAGTGGCTTGTCAATAAAATGTTTAAGGATCAAATAGGTCAAAATGTGAAAGTTTATGTAGATAACATGTTGGTTAAAAGTGAAATGGGTGGCGACCACATCCAGGACTTGGCTGAGACCTTCAATGTACTCAGAGCTCACCTGATGAAACTCAATCCAAGCAAGTGTATGTTCGGAGTGGCATTCGAAAAGTTCTTGGGTTATACAGTTTTACATCGAGGGATTGAAGCTAACCCAGGAAAGGTCTGGGCCATACTCGATATGCAATCTCTTCGGACAATAAAAGAAGTCCAGAAACTTATTGGATGATTAGCAGCCCTGTCTCGTTTCTTGGCGAAATCGGCTAGGAGGCACTTGTCATTTTTTAAAGCACTCAAAGGAACCAAAACCAAAGGTTTCCAGTGGACCGCTGATTACGAGGAGGCATTCCGAGGACTTAAAGAATACCTGTCGAATCCTTCTCTTTTAGCCTGTCCCCAGCAGGGCGAGGAGTTATATTTGTATCTTACCGTGTCTGACACGACGTTAAGCTCAGTACTGGTGTGGCAGCAGGGTGATGGACAATGACCTGTCTACTACGTGAGCAAAACCTTGGCCGACCCAACAACCAGGTATCCACGCGCAAAAAAGGTTGCCTTAGCATTGGTATACTTTGCGTGAAAGCTTCGACCGTACTTTGAGGCACATAAAATAGTTGTCCTAATGGATCAACTACTGAGGGCCATATTACAAAGCCTGAGGTGTCGGGACGACTAATCAAGTGGGCCAGTGAGTTGGGTGAGTTCGACATAAAAGTTTGCCTAAGGCCAGCCTTAAAAGGCCAGCTCCTCGTCGATTTTATTGTCGAAACAACAACACTGGCCGTTGATTGTGAAGAACGCCGTGGTGAATGTAGGAAAAGCGAGGCCACGGTGTGGACATTACACATGGATGGTTCTTCAATGAAGGACGGTAGCAGAGCAGGCATCATACTACGCATGTCGGAAGGTTCAAAGATCAAGTATTCGATGACCCTTGGGTTCTCGGCCACAAACAATGCAGCAAGTACAAAGCATTGATAGCAGGACTCCGATTGGCTAGGGAATACTCGACGAGAAACTTGATCGTCCACAGTGACTCTGAATTGGTAGTTAACTAAGTTCGTGACATTTCGAGGTCAACAATCCACAACTCTTAAAATATGTCTCTAAGGTCAAAGGAATGGTTGTGGAGTTTAGAAAAATCGAGTTTATCTGAATCCCAAGAGAAGAAAACACAAAGGCTAATGCATTGGCGAGAGCTGCGGCCTCGGGGGATACAGAGCAATACGCTCGAGGCATGAGGAAGGTTTTGCACAGATCGAGCATTTAGAATCCCGAGCCAGAAGTGATGCATGTCTCAGGCAACGAAACTTGGATGACTCCTTACTTCTTGAATCTTATCTCAGATTGGATTAGAGTTCATTTTGATGTGTTTGGTGCATTTATGAAACATGGGGTTGGTTGCAATGTGGATGGTAGCTTGGTTGTTACAATAGAGTACGCCACATTAGAATGTGAAATTTGTAAATCATTCAAATTATAACGTAGCCAAGATAATTGACAATAAGTTGTGGCCATGGCCTGATATTTTGCTTCCGCTAATAAGTGAGAGACAACCGATTATTTCTTACATTTTCAAAAAATAAGAGTCTCTAATAAAAATACAGCAGCCGATAATAGATCTTCGGGTGTCTGGAGAGGAGGCCAAATCTGCAACGCAAAATGCTCAAAATTGTATGTTAGAATTGAAAAAAAAAATAATATTCCTTGTCTCGGATTCAATTTCAGATATCGCAAAACTTGATAAGCTGCATTTATATGAAGAGAAGTTGGTTGATTCATAAATTGACTTAAAATCTATATTGCATAATATATATCAGCTCTTGTCATAGTTAGATAAAGAAGTCTCCTAATTAATCTTCTATATACAGTTGGATCCTGCAAAATAAGTATGGTCTCCTTAGTTTCAAATTTTTATCTATAGGGAGTTTAAGTGGCTTAGAGGCCAGAGTACTAGAATCAGCCAAAATATCAAGAGTATATTTTCTTTGACAAATATGTATAGCATTGGATAATCATGCCACTTTTATGCCAAGGAAATATCACAGAATACCAAGATCTTTAAACTTGAAAGTTTGATTGAAAAAAGATTTGATTGAAGCAATTGAATTTAAATAACTATTTGCCAGAATGATGTCATCAACATAAATGAGAAGAACAGTAAAAGACTTATCATCTTGTCAAGTGAACAAGCTATAATCTCTCTTGGATTAAATGAAACCAAAGGCAACAAGAGAGTCAGAAAGT
>JAOVVI020015999.1:836-3336 GCA_028571085.2 Nepenthes alata
ACATATAATTTGTGTCGTTATTTTCTGTGCTTTCACCAATTCTCGTGCTTCCCCAAAAGGTGCATGTTCTGCGAGCATGGACGTAGGCCTTGTAAGTCAACCTACTTTATATAAACGATGCATACTCTACAAAGTCAGTTTACTAAATTTGAAAGTCAACTGCCTGCTCTGCAAAGCCTATCACTTATTCCTCAGAGTTTGGTGGCCACTCTACAAAGTCATCTACCAACTCCGTCGAGTCGACTCCTCTGAACAAGCATTGCCTGATTGCCCTTTAGCATTAGTGCCCATGATCGGCTTCATCTCAGCTTAGCCGGTTGGCTTCCTTGGTTAGCTTCTTCTCTCACCCAGCCAGCCTCCCTAGCCAACTTCTTATTACCTGGCCGTTCAGCCGGCTGTCTTATTATAGCCCTGTTAGCCGCGGCCCTGTCGGATTTGCCCTAGGCCCTACCTGCTTTTCGCTTGGCCTTGCCGGTAATTGCCGCTTTGACATTTGTCCACTCCGATAAATTGGTTGCTCCGATATTTACCCATTCCGACAAATCGATTTCTTCGATATTTGCGCACTCCAACAAATTGGTCTCTCCAGTCTTTGTTACAGGTAATTTACAGCACTTCAAATTTCGCACAAGCCTTGAGCGATTTTTAGATGACACCTTCGTTTTTTGAGCTATCCATCCAAATGTGACCAAACCAAATATTTTCTCCCCATATATAGTGTTAGAAAATAGAAATATGGAAAGTGTCATCAATAACTACACAATCATTTACTAGAAATTAGAAAAATGTCACAATAATTACATGATCATTTACTTTTCAAAAATAGGTAAAATAAAAAATAAACTCCATAATTATTCCTTGTTAAGAAAGTGAAAGATCTCTTCTATTTTCCAATATTATCTATTTATCTAATTCATTTTATCATCTTTTGATCATTTCCTTTGTGGGTCATTTGATAGCAAATATTCAAACCTGTTTGATAGCGACTAAATTTAGGTCATTTGAAGAATTCTATTAGAACAACATGTTCAAATATAATAGTTTTTGAAATAAAATTTTTATTGCTAGGAGCTCTAACTTTTAAATTATACCAAGGATTAAGAATATCAGAGGTTTGTTCATATTTAAAATATATTTTGTAATTATTTTTTGGTAATGTGAGAGAACCGAAAAAGCATAGATTGAGCAAGGCTATATTTCTTTTAAAGAGATGGAGACACTTATTCGTCTAATTTTAATATATTAATTTTAAATTAATAATTATAATTTAATTATTTTAAAATAATAAAATTTAATTTTTAATTTTAAATAATAATTAAATTATAATAATCTATTTAAAAATAATAAATAATTTAAATATAAAAAATAAGTCTATCAATTTCTATAAAAATAAAGCTCTCTCGAATTGTGAGACTCATATAAAATTAATAGAAGGTGTTTTATGGGGGGGGGTTTATAATGTTTGGGAGATAATTTTTTTAATTATTTTTTGAGTAAATTTGGATAATATATTATATATCTATTTATTTATTTTATATAAAATTTTAAATATTTATAAATAGATAAAATATGATATTATTAAAGAGAAAGGAAATGAATAAAGCATACCTTGCTTTTTTATTAGTTATTAAAGAGGGTGGCCACAATAACGAGAAGGGCCCACCTTGCACCCCACGCTTGAGAAGTTGCAGGCCGTTGAAAATGAAGGGACACTGCTCCAGGCAGCAGCAGATCAGAGCCGCTTTTCAATTTACAAGGATACCCTTATTCGATTTCACTTTAATAACTTAAAATAAATTCGTTACTATTGAAGAAATATTTATACTTACTCACTGCGTGAGTAATGTGTGCTCCATTTTTAGGGGAAATTAATTTTATTTACTTTGACGGTTGATAAATTGTCAATTGAAAAGTATAAATAAATGCCTGCTAAAAGAATATGATTTCTTTTTTAATATTATATGAAAATTAATTTTATTAATAGAATCAAACATAAATATATATAAGAGCAAATATAATAGTTTAAGTTAAGTTGAGTTGGACAATTAAATCTTTTTATTCAAATCTAGTGTACTATATTTTTTTAAAAAAAAGAATAAATGATACGAAATTTATTTTTTAATATATTATTTAATATTTAAATACATATTTTATTTAAAAAATAAAAAATTATTAAAAAATAAGGATATAAGAGAGTCGAGAGTGAAAGACTTAACTCTATAATTTGCAGAGTTTTAAGTAATGATAGGTCTAGACCTTTATATTTATTTTTTCTCTTATTTTTTTAAAAAGTAGACATATTTATGACTTTACTGTCAATTAATTAAGCATTATTTGAGCAATTATTCTCATTGTGAATTGAATAGTTTAATTATTTAAAATACTCTAAATTAAGTTCATATCTATTAAATGTATTCTATTTGTTTGATTTAACTGGCAAGTTACGATGACAATTTAGTTCGTTTAACTATTTGATAGAGTTAATTGTCCAATTTAATTA
>JAOVVI020015999.1:8336-11016 GCA_028571085.2 Nepenthes alata
TTCCGGTGATGCCAGAAGTCGTTTCGATATACGATTTTATCTTGTTTCCATTTTATTTATTATCCTTGATCCGGAAGTCACCTTTTTCTTTCCTTGGGCAGTACCTCCCAACAAGATTGATCCGTTTGGATCTTGGTCCATGATGGCCTTTTTATTGATTTTAACGATTGGATTTTTCTATGAATGGAAAAGGGGTGCTTCGGATCGGGAGTAAGCACTAGTGATAGGGCAAAAATCGGGGGGAAGGACAAAGGAAAGAACGATGCCTACATTAAATCAATTGATTCGTCATGGTAGAGAAGAAAAACGGCGCACGGACCGTACTCGAGCTTCGGATCAATGTCCCCAGAAGCAAGGAGTACGCCCGCGTGTTTCAACGAGAACACCGAAAAAACCGAATTCCGCTCTACGTAAGATAGCCAAAGTACGGTTGAGCAATCGACATGATATATTTGCTCACATTCCGGGCGAAGGTCATAATTTGCAGGAACATTCTATGGTGTTAATAAGAGGAGGTAGAGTGAAAGATTCGCCAGGTGTGAAATCCCATTGTATTCGAGGAGTCAAGGATTTGCTGGGAATTCCGGATCGAAGAAGAGGCAGATCAAAATATGGTGCGGAAAAACCCAAATCGATATGAATGGAAGATGCCTCTGGAACTTTTTTTTCTCGGTCAGTCGAGGGAACAACCACAACCTTACGCCCAAAAATAGAACTATACGGAGCCCTTCCGAATGACCTATAATGGAGTCTACTACACTCTTTCTTGGCTAGTGTAGTAGACTCCATTCGCCCGTGGAGGTGAGTGGAGGAAGAATCAAAAAAAAGAAAGGTATTGCAACTATTATAATAGTTGCTCGTTCATAAATTCACTCGACCACTTGTGAGTCTTACACGACACGAGTCTAGGGTGAAGTTGAAGCAAACACGGTCAAGTGAAGTCGACTTCACAAGTGATTCAACATACCATATGAAAAAAAGAAAGAAGAGAAGGGTCTCGCCCAGGTGGCTCCCGCAAAGTAACGACTTCAAACTCAAACAAAGAACGTTCTTCTCCAAGACATGAGTCAAAGAAAATGCTGTATGTGTATCTAAACCCGTCAATAAGCTAAGGCTACGACATGAAGGAAGGCCAGAAGAACTACAGAACCACGCCCACCAGAGCTAAAGGAGACCGAAGGAAGTTACGAGAGGAAACCAAAAGATAGGTAATCCATAAAGTGAAACATGAGAAAGACGGATTTCTTAAAACCGGAAGAAATCGAGTCCACCCACACAACGACCGACGGACTCGTGGTACTGAAAACTTCATTAGATAAGAAGGTAGTTGACTGGCAGACCCCTGAACGTACGTTATAGCCAAAGGCCCAACTCAATCTGGAAAGAGAATAGACCGCCGTGAACTCCGGCGAAACGCCCCGTACGACCTGCGGGAGGTGAAGGTCGCTGGCTTGCCCGTGGGCCGTGGTATCTGACAGGGCATTGGCCTCCCTCCCTCCCGCTACGGCTCGCTGTACGTTCCTTTAGTATAGGCCTGTCCAATCCGATAATAGTCCGTTCCACATAGTGCAAGGAAGCTCGGTGAGGTTTCATACGAGGGTCCCGCGTAATGTGCCATCGCCCAACCAGTACAGTAGGCCATCCCTGCTATGGTCAACAAGCTCTTGTGTAGGGACTTGCGGTAAGCCGCCATTTTGTGTACGCACTGTCCTTTCGCAGTTTCGGTGAGTAACCGCCGGTGTCTGCTGTTCTCATCGTTTCACCGGACTTTGAGTTGCCCTACCAATCTAGCGATTGCCTAGTTGGGCTTAATGCGTCCTCGGTTTAGAAGGACGCCCCACCCCCTGCTGCGCTTGTCTTTGCTTGTTTTTTCACCTTTGTGATTTCTTTTCAGTTCTTTCTGGTACTCTTTCCTGTGATTGTATGGGATATTCCGTTTTTTGATAACAAGGAAGGTGGTCTTTGGGTAGGTCTTCTCTGATTACGTTCGGACGTGACAGGGAAGCCGGGAGGTCCAGGGACATAGCCGACCGATTCATTCCCCATCCAGCACTTAACCGACGAAAGAGAGGGGGACCTATGAAATAGGGACCGCCGCCATATGAGACGGAGACTATTATACTTTGACTCTTCTTTTGTGGGAGAGGTTCTGAAAGAAATGAAAGATGTATTTTTTTGTTTTGGCGATAATCACTTCTGGGAGGGTGAATGCCAGGTTCCACCACAAGAAAGAAGGAAAAATGGAAGTGGACTGGGAGGTCGTCATATGTTTTAGGTGGGGTTTTCTGAAAGAGTGCCCTTTCCCCAGCCTCCAATCGGGTCAGAACAGAAGACTAACCTCACTAGAATTGCAGTCCGCCCCGGCCCCTGGCTTGTGTAGCCTATGCGAAGCAAGCCTACACTCCTTAGTTAGTTTCGCCTTAAAACCAAAGGGAATAGCGGAATAGAGACAAGTTCCGGCTGTGAATGAAGTCTACGTTCCGTAGACTAAACTTCACGGTTATGGATACGAGTTCTAAAGGCTCCACCAAGTTCTGTCTATAGCTCGTTCATAAATTCACTCGATCACTCAGACTTAACGAGGAAGTCTACGTAGACTTGACGAGAACTTGTTAGACGAGTTCCGTGTAGCCGGTGGTGAGTACGAGTACAGCCTATGAAACAGGCTTTGAGTTCCGTT
>JAOVVI020016000.1:0-11016 GCA_028571085.2 Nepenthes alata
GAGCTCTTCGTCTTTAGGGCTCATCCGTATTTAATTGTAGCTTGAGTATGCGTCCATAAAATTTGAGAGTTTATGTCCGGACGTTGAGTCTACAATCAAATCAATTTTAGGTAGCAGAAAATTGTCCTTCGGATATGCCTTGTTGACATCTGTAAAGTGAACACATATCCTCCACTTTCTATTGCTCTTTTTGACCATAACCACGTTCGATAGCCAATTTGGATGGTGCACCTCCCGAATGAATCCAGCGTTTAGAAGTTTCTTTACCTCACAAATAACTATCAATTTCTCAATCGAAAGTTTCTTCTCCTTTATCGAACGGGTTTTTGATTGAGATTCAGGCCCAATTTATGGACCATCACTTCAGTTAGTATCACTAGCATGTCACTTGGTACCCAAGCAAAGACGTCCGAATTTTTTTAGAGGAAACTGATAAGCTGGTCTCAAAAGGATTGAGGCATATAACTTCCTATCTGAACGAATGTTTCAAGATCGTTGGGATCCAAATGGATTCGGTCTGTTGATTCTCCATATTGAGCTTATAGTAACGTTGTTTCATCACAAAAATTAAGGTCTTCAATAGATTGGGGAAGAGGTACCTGAGTGACTTGAGACAAATAGCATGTCCGTCCGGCCACTTGATCTCCAAGGACCTCCCCAATCCCAAATGATATTGGAAACTTCATCTTCAAATGCGGGATAGAAGTGACAGCACCGAAGGTAGTCAAACAAGGACGTCCGAGGATAGCATTATAGATCCATAGAAGGTATACTACTAAGAAAGAGAAAGTCTTGGATGCAATCCTCGGATAAGTCCCTAAAGTGACTTCGAGTTGGATGACCCCCCTGAAGTGGCACTGATTCATTGTCCAGCCTGTAGAGGGGTCCCTCGGATGCTTTCATCTGACTTCTTTTAAATCCCAATTTAAAATAGTTATCAAGATAAAACAAATTCATCAAACTTTTATTATTAATAAACATTCGTTTCATCTGATAGTCCATAGCTCCATCAAAAACGAGTCTGTTACAACCAAGGGGTCAGAATGTGAAAAAATTATATGAGTCGTATCTTCGTTACTAAAACTAATGACCTATTTCCTAATTTCTACCCTCGGCCTCTTGTTGGTTGCGGTCATTGCATAATTCTTCCTGGTGTCGTCTTGGGCTGGACAAGTCAATATCATGTTTACTACTCCCGCAGCCACTTTGTTCCTTGGTTGGTCAGCCTCACCATCACTTGCTGTTTCGGAAACCTGTCCAGATCTTTGCAGGAAGTGATTAAGGTGGCCTCTTTTGATCAACTCCCCGATCTCCTTTTGCAGCATCCGGCAGTCGTCAATACTGTAACCTCCACAGCGATAGTAGTGGCAATACTTCGACTGATCGCCTCCATCTGGGTTCTTTAATGCTTTTAGCCATTTCAAAAATTTTTCATCCCAAATCTGTATCAGAATATTGGTACGTGAATCATTTAAGGGAGTCAAATTCATAGTCCTGAGCTCCCTTCAAACGACCTGCTCGGACTTTTGCTGCTTCCTCGACCCTTGGAAGCCCTGATGGTCCCCATTCTTTCTCTTTCCTTCCACCGCCCGCAGGTGAGAATTCTCTTCTTGGTTAGACTTCTTGGCTTCATTGACTTCTTCGACCGCTATATATGCTCGAGCTACGGCCTCGACCTCTCTGAAGGTTTGGGGCCCCTTGTGGACGAGATGCTTGAAAAAACTACCTCCTTCCAATGCAGATAGGAAAGCGTTGAGCTTAACCCCGTCCGTTAGCTTCGGAATTCGCCTGGCCTCTGCAATAAATCAAGAAAAAAAATCTTTTAAACTCTCCCTAGACCCTTGCTTCACACGAGCGAGATGTCATGGTTGCTTCTCTATTCTTCTATTAGAAGCAAACTACGAGAGGAAATTGTCTGCCATTTCATCAAACAATCAAATTGAGTTCGCTGACAGTCTATAAAACCATATCCTAGCATCACCTTTAAGCGTCAGGGGAAAGCACTGACACATCATTGCCTCATCTAATCCCTAGAGGCTAAGATATTCTCGAAAGAGATCCATTGGATCAAAACTCCCGTCATAGATGTCAAGATTTGGCATTTTAAATTTTGGAGGGAGTGGCCTCGTCCTGATCTCCATTGTAAATGGCGATCTGCGTAGGTCAATAGAGCCCCCTCAAGCGTTTTCTCCGAAAACTCGTCGCCAAATTTTTTCAAGCTTCTCCTCCACTTGTGGAAGAGCCATCATCTTTTTCTCATTGAAATAGTTCCTCAACTCGTAGGGGTCATGTGCAGTTTGCGGTTCTAGACGGCTCTTACCCTTTGGAGGGAATTCGTCATGAGAGGGCCCTTCCTGAAAAGTGGGTTCACGATTGTCACGCGAATATCGAGGATTTTACCTCTCTAGACCGTCCTCTTGAATTCTAAGACTCAAGCGACCTTCAAGTCGCGACAGGACTTTATTACTCGAAGCAACTTGGGTCTCAGTGTCCTCATGCTGACTAACTTGCTTCAAGGGGTCTTTCTTTTCCTTCCCTTTTTTTCTTGGACGTAACAGTTTGAGAGGCCTTAGTTAACGCCTCCTTCGATCGCTCATCCAATTTTTAAAAAAGGGTTTGAACGACTCTGGAGATGTCATCCATCTTCATCGCCAATGCCCGTACATATAGATCAGGATGATCGTCCATCCTAATACCCGTAGGAGGGCAATTGCCACATGAAGCAGCATCTCTGACCAGGGCACTAGCTTGTGCTCGCATGTTCACCATGTTTCGGCTATTGAAAATGTATTAACCAGACTTTTTGTCGGTTCCCATAGACAGCGCCAATGTTGCGTCATCGGATCCTAATTGTTGTACGAACGGGGATCCAAATGCGTCCTCGGACCCGTCCTCCGTAAAATCGAATCTGAATCCCATGCAACACAGAAGAAAACTGAATGTTCTCTTTGGAGTAAGTGATTAGAGGATGCAAATGTATAGTTAAGTTTTCGTTAGGGGATCACGCTTTTTAGGAAACGTCTTGGAAAGCTAGAGAAGTTTTAGAGAAAGCAGCAGTAACACGCAATATTTTACGTAAAAAATTCTCTTTTGAATGAGAGGAAAAAACCACGGGACTCTTGATCTATAAATGATTTCACTATGAAAGTTTTGATTACAAGGGACTCAAGTTACATAAGAGAGTGAGAATAGAGTTTGAGAGCTGAATAGCGTCTTCTTATGTTCACCCTGTATTTCTCTTCTTTTGCGTACACCTCTCCCTTTCTTTTGGAGCTCGTTTTGCATATATATACTGATCGACAATCACCTTCTCAGTAAAGGGCTTGCATGTATAAGAAAGCCTGCCATCAATTCTGCAAAACCTATCCTGTTATTCTGTAAAATCTACTGATTCTGAAAGTCAACTGCTCTTCTTAGGACGTGTGTGCTCTGCAAAAATTGCCATCTTTCCTGAGATGTCGCCTTTATCCCTTCTTGTAGTTGACAGAGAGTCAGCTATCAACTCTGACACGCAGACTTTGCAGGTTAAGCAGAGTCCTCGGCCATCTCCATGAGTCCTCGCGTCTTAACAGAGTCTTTGGCCATTACTTCTCTTGGGCAAAATTAGCCTTCTGGGCTACCTTGACATAAGGGCCCAACTTGTGAAAATGGACCTTCCAACTGAGCCCTGGGTATTAATACCCATCAACAGATATAAACATGTATTATTTTAACTTTTAGAGTGAACTCATTCATCCATATTAACATTATCATATAATGGTTAACTTTTCTACAAGTTTAATTGCCTAAGTCTTATCCACTAAGTGAAGCATGTATAATAGCTATCTTATATAATCCTTCTTTGAATTTCAAATGTACATCTTGGAAACAAATTATGTCCGATACATTTCTCCATTTTAGTCAACCTGATTAAATTCTATGTGTCACATCATTGTCAATCTCTCAATTTTCTTGACTTATATATCTAAGGTAACAATTATTTGGGATAGCTTGGTTATTAATTTTGATTTGGTAATGTTCTGTATATAATTACTACAATTGCACTTCATCTATTCTATTTCACTTCTCCTTATCTCAGCCTCTTTAGAATCTAGAGCCTCGATCTATCGCAATAACTTTGCTTTTACTCTTGCTTCATTTTCTTATATCAAAGTTCAACATTGGCAAATAACATACACCACGAAATCTTATCTTTCACTCATAATTAAAGCAAACTAGGTAAGGCTTATATACACTAGGAAGTCAGAACTGCGATAAAATACTATCTAAATCAGACAATTCAACCAGAAAATATGCATCTCACATCTCTCAATGAATGACGATTATAGTTGGAAATACTACATGATGCTCAACCACACATTTTTAGCACTTAATGGAAGTTCAGATTTTCATAATTCAACAGGGAAGCATATTTAAAATTTCATTTGGATAAATTGGAAGCGTAATGCAGGGTGAATGTTGGAATAGTTGCACTCAAATACATTCGTAAGTTGAGAAAAAAACAACTAAAGGAACCAAATTATTTCAGACACCAAAATGTCACATCCAGATCCCAGAGAATCTAACTTGTCTCACTATTTTACTAAAAAGCCCTCTTTTGTTCATTAAATATAACTTGTATGAGATTAACTACCCATCTCCATGGCAATCTTTGATTAGGAAAAGAGGAGATCAGCTAGCCTAACGGTAGTAAGAGAGTGTTTGATCCCACAAATAAAGGAATTCTACCACACAAAATAACATAAAAAAACGGATTCAAATCCCATTACTACTAGTTCAAGTTAGCCCACTTGGCTAGTCACAGTCTCAACTTCTAAACCATCCATTCTGACTGACAGTCAAATTTCTTCAAATATGTTCTTCAAACAGTCTGCGTCAAATCCATAGATGAGAATGTGACTTCTGTCCATCTTCATCAACAATTCCTCCAACCAGCAAAAAGTATCATAACTGAACCAATGACATCAAAAGCCTAGATGAGATAATAAGAGAAGACAACAAGCTAGGTTTCAAAGCACTAATTTGAAGGAGGTAAATAGTAAGGAACTAACTGTCAACCATCCAAAATGATCACACCTACCACCCCTCATATAACAATATAACATATGAGCGACCTACATAAGAGAGATGAGGTTGACATAGAAAAATGCACTCGAGCCAACAACAATTATAGTGTCTGTCTTGGTTGAACAACTATGAAGGTAGGAAATATATAGAGATATGATGTGTATTAAATGCGATGAAATACGATACATAATTAGATTCAGAAGACACAAAGAACAATCATTAGGCTTTCTCTTTCAATATTAGGTTTTCTTCATTGTCATTGTATTTCAGCAGTGACAAGTAACGAACTTGCAACAGGGTAAAAAAGGACATTATGCACTATAGATTTACAATTAATTAGGGCAAGGTGGGCTTAAGGTGGAATGCATGCAGTTGTGAAGAGACAAGTACTGATAAAAAATTTTATAAATAGACAGGCAAATGAAAACTTCAGGACAAGTTGATTACTCTTGTCCATTAGTTGAAGTGCTGAAAGTATCTAATAAAAGACTGCCAAAGATACCAAGCTGCTTGAGATCCACAATCTGCTTCAACCCTCTGAATTTCTGCTTCACAAAACCAAGGCAGCATTTCAGGTATCATCCACTTTTTAACTTGTCATGAACACTCAAATCTGTTGTGATCAGAATCAAAGCTAGAGAACATTCAAATTGAAAATTCGGATCTATTAATCTTTTTCTTTCGATACAACAATTATTTCATGTGTGTTCATTTAGCTGACTCTCCTCCAAAATGATAATCTTTTTAGATATAATATATATTTTGGTCCTCTAAACTTTACTCCAAAAATCAATTCTTTCTTCAATTATCAATTGCATCACTCAGTTGTCAATTGAATAAATTGGGTTCCGAACTTTTATTTGCTATCTGCTTCCATACAAATCCCAAACTGTCATGAGCACATGCCACCAGGTGATTGCTAGTTCCATCTAAAATTGTCCAATGTGGCTGGATGGAAGCTGATGTGGCAAAGTAAAAATGGCAGACATAAAAGTGATTTGCTGAATTGTAAATTAAGGAAAAATACCAATGTAATTTCACATGTGAGATGCATCTCAAAGGAAAATTGAGGAAAAATAAAATACCCAGATCATAAGAACCCATAATTCATAGAAAAGAGTTCAATTTCATCTCGTTTGATAGAAACAAATTATGTCTTCAGGATAGATTGATTCTCATTCATTGGTGGCAAGCTACCCAAGCATTGACACTCGATTGAATCCTGATATAAAGGACCAGCATTTGAGCCATGCAACACAAAAAAAAAAAAAAAAGAGTAAAAGTTTTTCAAATGCAAAAAGAAGTATAAAAGGTTCACTTCTTAAACTGATATGTGAAAAATTTTTAATCATGAGAATGAAAGCATTTAGGGCTTTCTTCTTTTAATTGGATACAAAAAAAAAGACTGAATTGATGCAATCGAAAGTTGAGGGTTGTGATTGATTTTTTAATTACAGTCTAAGAGCCAGAAATGCATTATTCCTAGAGGATTTGTGTGATATTAGGTACAAAATAAATTTTTTTTGATTCAACTGACCAATTAAAGTTGAGGAATTCAATAGATTTTTAGAGAAAAGTTTAAGGACTAGAATATGCATATTCCTTTTATTAAAAATTGGCAAGTTATGGACTAATAGAATAAGCACCAAAGACTGCAAACCAATCATAAACTATCAGATGATCTTCTTCTTACTCAATTTGCTGCCTCACTTGCTACACTAAGGCTCCATTTGGTTGAACCAAAACATTTCCTAGGAAATTATACTCAATTTTCCTTTGTTTAATAGGACATAATAGACTTTAAAAAAATTAACCATGGAAATAAGTTTCATCTAACAAGGGGAACAGTTTTCTTTTTTATTTGAATGGATGTCAATTTCCCACCACCACAGCCACCTCACTGCTAGTCCACTGCCACCACTGACCCAAAACCACCAACACTTCCATCATGCCACCCTATCATCACCGTTATAATTTTATTGTTAAGTTTTGGGTTACTTCCTTATAAGTCTTACAGCCATTAACATGTCATCTAGTGGCACTCTCAAATGGAGACATCAAGTAAGGATCATCTGAGTGTTGGCCATGTGGCAGGGTTCACTGAATATTTGCATGACATTCGTGCAAAGTCAGCAGAGTATTAGTAGCTCTCACTGGAGGATAATACAAGGTTCGTACGAGGGTCGGCCAAACGAAACCCATTCCCAGCGAACCAGAAATATTAGTACATAATGGGTACAGGATCGATGGCCATACACTAATCCCAACAAGAACAGTATCTGAAAGCCACATGCATGGATTGTCCAAAAGAGGTCATGCCTGATACACGTAAGGAGCACAAATGCATCAATTATGCTATAAAAGCACCTGCGTGCTTCGCTAAGGTTAACACTTACTGATTTGAAATCTTTTGAGCGCCGACACAGAGAGAGATAGAAGAGGAGAAGAGAAAAGGAAGAAAAAAAAAGATTTACTCATCTGCTTGATATTCAAATCATGTTCTATTCTTTGCTAATATTGGATACATTGTTCTTGGTATCAAAAATAATATTTTACCGATCATTTTCTTCTTGTTGACTTTTGTATTCTCCATTGTTCGGGCTTGTCATTACAACTTTATCCTTGTGTTATTTTATTGGAGGTTTTGTAACCAAGATTCATCGTATAGTTGATAGTTTTTAGACTTATAGTCCTGTGATATTTTTTTTTCCTCCCTAGCATCACAGCCGCCACCACTCTACCACTTGCAATTTTTCATTTTACTATCTATAAAATTCATTTGAAAGGAAAAATATTCTCCTCTATCAAAGGAAAATTAGGAGAGGATGACCATATTCCTAGGAAAATGTTTTCCATAAATCATATTATCTGCCCAATCAAATGGAGCCTAGGGTGTAATTTTCAAACAGTTTTCACACATTGTTTCCCTTTAGGCAACTCTTCCAACTTGAATGGATACGAGGAAGGACGGATTTTAAGCTGATCAAAGACCGCATATTACAACTAAATGTATAGATGTATTCAATCATACACTGATTTTTTAAGGATTGCCACTAACTTTGATCCCACACGGCCAACCGAATTAAAAAACTGCTATAATCTAAAGAGAACGACAGAATCGATTATTAATAAAGTTAGAAAGGAAATTTGAATACATTAGAGCAGTTATTCCTTTTCTTTTCTCTCTCATTAGGCTCCAAATCCAATGACTATTTCCAAATCCTCCAAAGTATTTTAACCTAAAAAACGATTACAAATATCAGACTATCTGCTTAATTAATTCCTAACAAAGAAACTTCAGAAGCTAAATTATGAATTTTTACTCATATCAATCGCTCTTGGAGCTAAGAAATGTTTGGAACCTCACCAAATATCATAATTATGTGTAAAGTACGAAGATACAATTAGTAAAACAAAACAGAAACAAAAAAGAGAACCGATAAAAAAAGAACAGCACAAAGTAAAGAAGAAAAAAGGAAGACACAGCAAGAAATCGAACTTGCCTCAGAGAGGAAGAGCATAGAGGTGGGAGGTGAAACGTTGGGTTGTGGATTAATTGGTCTTCTCTTTCTTTCAACGGATCAGGGAGGAGAGAGAGAGGGGGGGGGGGGGTTCAGACTTACGCTTAGAGACTGTTGGAGAAGTCGTTGAATACACTGGTTCGGCAGCTCGGTTTTTCCTCCCTCTTTGATTTTTCTTATGTGCAAAAAATTAGCGTGTGATTTTTGATAATTTCTTTATATATTATTTATCAAAATAAATCAGGCGATATTTTTATCCTAATAAAAAAATTAAAAACTATTTATTTTTAAAAAAATTATTTTTTATTTTTTCACAAATTTTCAATAAAATTATAAGAATAAGTATTACTTTAAAAAAAATTATATAGTTTTGAGGTGAACGATTGTAGCGGGCCGACCCAAAGGGGCAAGTGACTTAGAATGTATTGTGGCCTACTTACCTATAAGATGGTTAATGTTTCAATTGATCGAATAAGACTCCTAAGCAAATCGTGTACAACCCAAAATAGACAAGGCCTATATCGAAATCAACCCACGCGCCATTTCCTATACGCAATGGTCATCTAACCTAATTGGCCGCGACGCCAAGATGACAATCCATTTTATAGTAAAAATCCCCTAAAATTAGAGCGCATCCCGAAATAAAAGTCTATAGATTAGTGTACGACTCGCAACGATAATTTTAGCATTCACCGCACACAACATTTTCATAGAGGGAGAAATCCTCCTTCTCGACCGTTGCAGTCTAGAATGATACCCACATCCACACAAAGAAAGAAAAATGATCCTCTTAGAATGCGAGCATCCGCCTCATCACCTAAGGAATGCAACAAATACCTACGGCTATAAAAGGCCCTAAAAACTTAATCCATGGACACGTTCTTTAGTATACTCAAATCTACACAAGCTTTCCATCTCTCAAGTGTCTAATAACTTTGTCATATCTTCTGCTACTAGTTTCTAACGAACTCAATAAATAGAGAGGTTGCTATCAACAAGCACTCAATGACTAAATCCAATATTGACGAGTGCACCTTCAATTCTCACTCTTAAATCCATCTTATTGCATTCGTTCCAACATATTCTATTTTTATATTTTTTTCTTAAAAGGTAATTTACTGACTTGAGCGTTGAAATATAAATTAAAAAGTAAGTCCTGTTATTTTTTTCTAATTTCTCGTCGTCTGTTATAGTGTATAAGATCCCGGGCACACAAAATGGTGAAAGGACCCAAAAAAGCAATCGAGCTCAAATTAATCCGAAACTTAGATTCATGACACGTTAAGTTTAATATTAGATATAACAAAAATATATTATATTTATTTAAAAGTAATATATTTTGCATTTAGTACTAAATTTGTACTCTTAAATTTTCATTTTTCTTATTATCATATATTTTTTTTCTTAAAAAATTTGTTTCTATATATCAAATATGGTAAATTATATATTTATACTATAATATTTTAAGAAACAATATTAAAAAATAATTAGATATATCCTATTTTATTAACTCATGATATGTAGATGTTGAAAAAAATCAATAATCGAATTTTATTTTATTCTAAATATTTTAAAAATTTTAAACATCAATGTAATAATATCATATTTTGAAATGTGATGTAATTAGCCTAAAATATTAATCTAAAATATTTTTATTTTCTTAAACATTGATTATTAAATTTTGATACAATGATATTTTTTTATGAGAAGTAAGATCTTATTAATATAATGCGAGGATTAAGTGTTTCAATGTGGAACCAACAATATAAATTTATTTATTTATATTATTATATTTAATTTAGTATAATATTATCAATTTATAAAATTAATTTAAATTATTTTTTAACTATAATTAACTCATATTTTATTATAGATATTTTATTTTGCCTATATTTTATGTACTAAATTACTTTAAATACTCTTCTATTATCTTATTTTCTATGGACGTAATTTTTAAGTATTTATAAATATTATTAGTCATTGAATTATTATTTCGGATATTTTTATTCATCTATATTAGTATTTTTAATGTTTTATCTTTACTTTGCTAATTTCTATACCTATTATTTTTTTTATTATCTGTTGGATTCTAATATCCGGGGTCCCTAAAAGCATGGCCCAAATAAAAAGTCCAGTGCGAATATCCCAAAGATTAGAGGCTCAGGAAGCCCAAGAAGTCAAAGGACGCTGCAAACAGCACGCGACATCCAGGTACGAGGACTGAAGAGCCCTCCCAGCAATGCGACGTTGCTAGTAGCGGCCAAGAACTCCCTTAAGCAGTCCGAGAACTAAGGCGGGATTGATAGGCCGCGGACTCTGCCAAACGTCAAAGTAAGCCAGTAAATGACGAGTACTTTCCCAAGCGTCCGAGAATAAGAGCGAGACTGCATATAGTCCGCGTACTCTCCCAAAGATAAAGAAGATTAAT
>JAOVVI020016001.1:0-11016 GCA_028571085.2 Nepenthes alata
GTTTGGCTTTAAACGATCCTGTATACGAAACGAATGGTATATATATAAAAGAAAAGAAAATTTTTTATATCCACCTAATTAGTATTTATACTATATATGAAGCAAAGGATGGGATTGACGGCTTGGGGCCGGAGTAGCCTTATGACCTCATAAGGGCGTTGAAAACTGGTGTGAATTCTAAAATAAAATATCGAAGTGAATTTTGAAAAAACTCTTTCAGTGTAAAATACCTTATCTAAAATTGCTAATAACCGTCGTAGTTGAAATTGGAAAAGACTAACCTTGTTAAATGGCCGGAGTAGATCCAACTACTTCGATCTAATCATAGTAAGTAAACTGTCCCTACTTACTTCGCTAACCTTCTAAAAAAAGAAGTACAAGTAGGTAGCTTACCCCTTCTAATCTCACCTAACCCATCATCTATAAATACTGAGCTCAATAGTCTAGGAAGGAGTTAGAAAATTTGTAAAGGAATGGGGAAGTAGGAGACGAAAAAAGGGAGTTTTAGGCCAGGTTGAAGTAAGGACTTGGAGAATCAGGCAAGTGTACTCTCCATTTTAATGTTCAGATTTTAAGAATGTTTGAATGTAAGAGTACTTTGGAGCTTATTTTCTATGTCTTTGCTTTGATAATTATGTTCTAATTCCATTTCTTGAGTTTCGTTACGAATCATGCATGAATTTTATGATTCTTAACTAAGTTTCATATTTTGTGAATCTGTAATTCCTGACTCTGATTTCATGTTTAGGCACATGTTTTATTGTTCGAGTTACAATTGGAATTGCGCTACATGAAAATAACTCTTGACTTTGATTTTTATTTGTTGGCCCATATTTCTGTTCATTTTATGACCGGACTGCCTTGCATGAAAATCCTGTATGGAAATTGGAATGTTGATAATGTGAAGGCCTTTTTAATTTGACCGAAGCATGGAATATGTAAACTTTGAATCGGCCTTGGAATATGATGAATTTTGTTTGAACTTTGAATAAGTGCTTCGGACCTAAAACTGTGATACAATTAGATAAGATTTTTCGGCATGCCTTCGAACGGTATGGTGGTAATCAAGGATAACTCCGTCCATGGAGTGATATGTGGTCTGCCCCTCCTCGAGACGTAAAGAGAGGACAGAAATATGGAACTTTGGACTTTAGATTCTGAATGAAAATTGAAATGGATATGATTTTGAAACTATGACCTTTGATTGTGTAAAGTGAGTATAATCTACCATTGATTACTCTCCTCCTTGGCTAGTAGGGTCTACTAGCCTAGGTCCCTTTGAACAATGGAAATGACATGACATTATAGACTTCAAAAATTTGATCTTGTACCTGAACTTCGGAATTTGATATTGTATTGTGAATTTCAGATTTTGATGCTGGACTTTGTACTTCAAAAAATTGACATTAAAAATATAGAATTTTTTACTCCAGCAATTTGCATTGAAATGTGAACTTCAGAAAATGACATCGAATTAAAAATTTTGAAATCGGTATTGATCATGAACTCCGGTATTTTCTGAGTTTGTGTTACTGCATTCATGATTTATATTACATGTTTTTAGTACCTTGCTGAGTTTCGGCTCACTTTGTTATAATTTTTTTTCTTAGATGAGACTGTAGAACTAGTACCAGAAGAGCAGGAATAGATAAAGCTTAGCCAGGAGGAATTTTGGAATCGGAAAGCCTGTTAAAGATTTTTAAGGATTTCGATGTAATTATCTCAAACTGTTAATGAATGAATGACTATACTTTTACTTGTATACATTTTGGAATAGATTTGCTTTCGCCATTAACTTTTGGTTATAATCAAGTTTTAAAATGGCATCTTTGTACGAATTTTGGTTTAATGAAATGAAATGTTAAAAGAGTTGGAGCCGTGAATATTACATGGCGTTGGATGATCCTGTGTATGTATTGAGAATATATATATATATATATAAGTCTATATTTTGCATGCTTGCATGTGTTGGTCCAGTCTGGACCATCTCCCTTGACTATTTTATCTTAGGACTTAGCTTCAGATGAATTCTGACGGGAGGATTTTGAAGTGTTAAAAAAAATCTGCTCCACCGCAGCTGGTATTAGAGAAGAAAAATGAGATGCCTTAGGAATGATTGATCATAAAGCGAAAGTGTAGGCAAGACCAGACTAAGGATAATAGAGATTAGATAGGAAGTCTAGGTGTAAATCTTGAGACCGGTCCTAAAATTCCCAAATAACTATGAACCCTTCCTATAATCTGATTTTCTAGGCTTGCTAATATTGCCTTGTTCTCCATATTAGGATATAAATGGCCAGTAGAAGAAATGGCCAGGGTGGTGCTGGTATGTCCCCTGATCGTGAAGTTGAGTACATAAATCTATTGGGAAGGATGACGAACATAATAGAGTCCATGGAGCAACGCCATATGGCTCCGGTCCCAGCACCAGAGCCAACTCATGTAAATCCTACCCCAATAACATATGATAAATTCACGGCGGAAAGAGCGCTGGAATTCTTGGGAGACTCAGATCCAGCCAAAGCTAATATTTGGATAAGGAGAATGAAAAAGATTTTTATAGTGATACGATGCAGTGATCAGGAAAAAGTTACCTTTGCGACCTACAAATTGGAAGGAGAGGCCAATAGTTGGTGGGCTATGTAAAAGAGGGTGTTTGGGGTGCCCAATGAAGAAATCACTTGGGGTATGTTCGAGGAGGCATTCATGAAAAAATACTACCCCTCCAGTTTTCAAGATCAGAACGAGAGGGAGTTTATGTGGCTTAGATAAGGGACTTGTACGGTGGTTGAATGTGATGCAAAGTTTACAGAGCTGTCTTGTTTTGTGCCTTACTTTGTGGAGGATGAATTAAGGAAGGTTAATAAATTCCAACACAGACTAAGGGACGATATTAGAAGGCAGATAGTGTGTAACGGCCCAAATTCTAAAACATAGAAAGTTCCAGCCATTAAGTTAATATAATTAAGGAATGAAGGAAAATTGATGGTTATCCGGTCAACGGCAGTTGACCGAAAAATGTGAAGAGAAAATTAATCCGGTCAACACTTGTTGACCGAAAACGTGAGGGAGAATTTAACTGGTCAATGCTAGTTGACCGAAAATATGAAGGAAAGCTCATTCGGTCAGCACCCGTTGACCGGAATGGAAGAAGGAGGCCGGAAGTATTAAAGCCATGTAGGCCGGCCGTCACCAAACTCACTAGTCAACGCACCATTGACCTAGTTTCGATAGGCATAATTTTCGGAGACCTTGATCTCCAGAGGCAAGAAGAAACATGTGAAGTTTTCGGAGACCTTGATCTCTGGAGACGTTGAGGATTGGAGACTAAATTGGGTTTCGGAGGACATTTTCGGAGGCCATATGTGAAGTTTCTGGAGTCCTTGATCTCCAGAGACGTTGAAGTTTAGAGGCTAGAGTTCCGGAGACCTTGATCTCTGGAGACGGTTAGGGGAGAGACTTCCGGAGACAATGAAGATGATCTCCGGAGGCAGTGAAGGGAGAGAATTAAGGAGTTACCGAAGACCATTTCCGAAGGCCATTGAAGAGGCTTTCAGAGACGACGCTGGAAACGATGAATGCAATTTCCGAAGACAATTATGTGAATTTGGGAAAATGAATTGGAGATGTTCTTCTGAAGACCACGGTTCCAGAGGCCTTGTTTTTGGAGACCCTTCCGAAGACAATTTAGGAGTTTTTTTGAGACCTTTCCGGAGGCCTTGTTTTCCGGAAACTATTCTGGACACAATTAAGGCCTTGTTTTCTAGAAACCATTAAGGAGTCTTCCGGAGACGATGCCTGAGACAATGAACGCGGATTCTGGAGACGTCCTTAGGAGACAATCCCGGAGGAGATCTATGATAGAAAAAGGGAGAAATTGTGAAGAGAAGCCAATGAAGAGTTGACCGACCGATTGATTGGTGATGACTAATTAAGGTCTGGATGACCATGCCTAAGTAGGTAACCTACTCCCAACCACCCCGCTGAGCTTCTAGGAAGGAAAGGGGAACAAGCAAAGAAGTACAAGCAGTTGACCTGCCCTACCTACTACCGTCAGACCAAAGGTCTATAAATACGAAACTAGAGAATTTAAGGAAATGTGAAGGGAAAGCTCTCGGCTAAGCTTTCTTGAGGATAGAATTCCACTCCGGCTCTAAGATAGGAGATTCAGGAAAGTGTACTCCCTGTTTTTAAAGCTCATATTTGAAATGCAAATATACCTGGCTTTGATGAATTTATGTTAAGGGAATGTTATAAGTTTCTACATGAAGTGATGTTATGGTAATTTTCTTTGATTATCTGTTATTTGGATATTTTACTTAAATGCAAGAAGTTTGGCCATGATCATGTTTTAAAGTGTCAGGTTATTGCATGTGTAGAATGACCTCCGACTTTTGATAAAAAGATATCCGGCTTTTGCTAAAGACCTCCGGCAGTTTGATGAAAATGACCCCCTATTTTAAGACATTAACAGAATGACTTTAAGGTGTCCGGTTAATTGCATATTTGACTTTGATTCTCGAAAAAGCATGATTTGCGGACTAAGTGTTTGATGGTCGAGAGCTGCAGACCTTAAATGTAGCCGTTTGATTTGGTCATGACTACGGACCTTAATTGTTGTATTATATGATTCAGAGGGTCGAGAGCTGCAGACCTTAAATGTAGCCATTTGATTTGGTCATCACTACGGATATTAAATGTAGCGTTATATGATTCAGAGGGTCGAGTAGCTGCAGACCTTAAATGTAGCCGTTTGATTTGGTCATGACTACGGACCTTAAATGTAGCGTTATATGATTCAGAGGGTCGAGAGTTGTAGACCTTAAATGTAGTTGTATGATGGTCAATTAGCTGCAGACCTTAAATATAGACGGTTTTTTACGGAAATAAATTTGGAAACAGAAGCATGTTTTTTGGAAATCAAATTGCATAAAAATGTCTTTGGAATCTGTTTGCATCGACTCCGGCCATATTTTATGAAGCTGCATGTATATACGCCTCTATTGCATTCTGTCTATTTGTCTCACTATTCATGACTATGCATGATTTATGCTTGAGTACCTTGCTGGGCTCTCTAGCTCACCCCTTCTATTTTTTAGATGATGATGATGATGACGAGTTTATGCCGGACCAAAAAGAATGTGGTCTGATGGACTAGATAGGCAGGATAGCTAGCCGGAATTTAAGCAGCGAAGAAGCAAAATTGAAGTTTTTGCTTTTGATGTTTTGGGATAGATTTGTAAAATACTTCCGTTTGCTAAAAGTCAATGAATATTAGTATGCTTCTGTACGCTATTATGGTTTGATTAATTTGTGAGTCCTAGTGGCATCTCAGTTTCTTCTCAGGACCTTCATGTCTGACCAACCTCATCTTGGTCGGTCAAGAGAGAATCCACAACCCCCTGGCCGCCAACTCAAGAAGTTGGGCCTGACGCGATCCTCTGCATGCGATGTAAGGTATATATATAAGAAAAGAAAAATTTTAAGTCCACCTTTTTAACTAGAGTATATGATCAATTTTGATCGATGGGCGGCCGCATGTGGTGGAATGTGGCCGGTCCGTCACATAGTGACCTAAAAGCTTCAAACGTATGCAGACATTTTTGATTGGGCGTTAATATTTGAGAAAGAGTTGGAGACACAAAAGTTTATCGCGAGGAAGGCCGCCAGCCGGACAAGTTTTAGCTTCGGATCAAATGTGGGGTCCTCAGGGACATCTAAGAAGGCAAAGACAGCAGTTAAGGGGAAGAGTATAGTTGAAGCCCAGTAAGTGACGAACCCTCAAACATTTGCCACTGATTGTGCTCACTGTGGGAAAAACCATGTTGGGAGACCCTATTTTAAGGTGACTGGAGCATCCTTTAACTATGGCCGGTAGGGTCATGTGATGAAAGATTGTCCATTACCAAGGAGAGTTGAAGCAAAGAAGCCAATAGTTACAGCTAAGGCTTTTGCAGTGACAGTATATGACCCTAAAACGTCTTCAAACGTGGTTGAAGGAACCCTCCTTATCTATGAAATTCCAGCCTTTGTATTATTTGTTTCTTGGTCTAGACACTCTTTTGTTTCCCTGTAATTTGCATGTTATACTGTATCTACCCCAAGAATCTTGGATTTTTCTTTAGCTGTATCGACCCCTACTGTGTCCTCGGTAGTGACTGACGTTGTATACCTAGAGTGTGCGGTTGATGTGGATGGAAAATGTTTGTTGTTAGATTTGATATTACTAGAAATGGGTAATTTTGATGTCATCTTAGGAATGGACTAGTTGGCAAGGTACTATGCCAGTATTGACTGCTTTAAAAAGATGGTGTGTTTCAATATCCTTGGAATTGAACACTTCTCATTTCAGGGTATTAGCAGAAAGGAAATGCCTATGATGATTTCTGCCTTGCATGCTAAACATTTGATGAAAAGTGGATGCCAAGCTTACCTGGCGGATGCCAGCACTATTGGGAATCATAGTATGTTGGCTAAAAATATTTTAGTGGTATGTGATTTTGAGGATGTATTTTCGAAGGAGTCGCCTGAACTACCACCTCATAGGGAAATTGAATTTGAGATTAAGGTTATTCCCAATGCTGTTCCAATTTCTTAGGCACCCTATCGAATGGCACTAGTTGAATTGAAAGAACTGAAATTACAATTGTAGGAGTTATTATATAAGGGGTTCATTAGACTGAGTGTGTCTTCATGGGGAGTGCCGGTGTTGTTCGTAAGAAAGAAGGATGGATCTCTGCGGCAATGTGCAGACTACAGTGAACTAAATAAAATTACAATTAAGAACAAATATCCCTTGCCACATATCGATGACCTATTTGGTCAGTTACAAGGGTCTCGAGTGTTTTTACAAATTGATTTGAGGTTCGGATATTATCAGTTAAGGATTAAGCAAGAGGATGTGGTCAAAACTATTTTTAGAACGAGGTGTAGCCACTATGAATTTCTCATGATGCCATTTGGTCTTACAAATACTCCGGTAGCATTTATGGATTTGATAAATAAGGTGTTTAAGCTTTATCTGGATAAATTTGTGGTGGTATTTATAGATGACATTTTGATCTACTCCAAGAGCCATGAGGAGCATAAAACCTATTTAAGGATTGTACTCCAAGTGCTTCGGGAAGAGAAATTGTATGCTAAACTGAAAAAGTGCAAATTCTTGTTAGAGGAAGTGATATTTTTGGGACACGTAATTTCCAATGGAGGTATTGCTGTAGATCCGAAGAAAGTGGAGGCCGTTACAAATTGGATTCGACCTACATCTGTTACTGAATTTTGGAGTTTTCTTGGCATGGCCTGTTATTACAGGCATTTTGTTGAAAATTTTTCTCAGATCGCCTTCCCATTGACTCAGTTGACAAAGAAGGAGGCCAAGCTTGAATGGATAGAAGTATGTGACTGGATTTTTCAAATGCTGAAAGATTGTTTAAGAACAGCTCTGATATTGATAATACCGTACGGTTCAGGTGGTTTTGAGGTATATTGTGATGATTCTAAGGCCGGACTAGGATGTGTGTTAATGCAAAATGGAAAAGTGGTGGCTTATGGTTCCAGATAGCTGAAAATGCATGAGAAGAACTACCCAACACCTGATCTGGAACATGCTGCAGTTGCGTTTGCTCTTAAAATTTGGAGACACTACCTCTACAGTGAAAAGTTTCTTATTTATTCCGATCATAAGAGTTTGAAATATCTGTTCTGATAGAAAGAACTTAATATGAGGCAGAGAAGATGGGTGGTATGACGGAACGGATCCTAATTCTTGTAGGATCCTCTGTCAGACAAATTCAGAACATAATTCATAAATTTTAATCAGTAATTCTACAGAAATTTAGGTAGAGTTCTATTTAAAATTGGACAAAAACCCAAATATACAACCTATATATTATAATCTATACAAGCACACAACTATTTGAATACCACATTTCAACCTACAGCACACATACACAAGACCACCAATTTGCCATTTCCATCCATGGCTCAAATATAATCCTATCCACTAAATTAGAAACATATAAGAGATGTCATCTAGAACCTGTACAGAATCCAAAAAATATATAACGGAAGCAACTATATCCTTAACAGAAACCTACGGAAGTATAAATATAGTTCTGATAGAATATAATACATATCATAGCCATTTATCCATGATTTCCCTTACAAAAGCTCTATGGAATCTGCTGAACTATCAAGGTTCCAAAAATACTTCAAAATAATCTTTGAGGCTTCATAGACTCTCTAGAACCTTTCTTGCTTGCTCTAGCTAGGCCTGATTATCTAGTATGTTTTCTATATCCTTATTTGGAGGGAGAAAAATAGTAAAATAGTGAGCCGAAACCCAGCAAGGTATTAAAAAATGCAGTATATACTGATCTCATGCAGAACATAATGTAGTAAAGCATATACAGTTGCATTTAAATCATAAATGTGATAAGATAATAATTACAGAAACATTCGCAGAATATAATTAAGGCAGTTTAAAAAACTCTCAAAGAACAAGAACATATACAAAAGCATGAGAAAAACAAGATTCAACGTGAACAGGCTTCAAAAATTATAATTTATGCTTTCATGCAGAATATATATACAGATGAGTAGAAACACGTGCAGTAATTATGAGGAAAGCATAATTTTCATATAAACAGGTCTCATGAAGCATAAATCATGCTAGGGAAGAAAACCACGTAAATATCAGGTGAGTAAAACAGAAGCAATTCATGGAAACAAAAATAAAGTATGATTCTATTTAAATAGGCAACGGTTTTATAAAACAGTTCCAAATCTCACTTGTTTTCATTAGAAAACTCTAGTTAAATATCCTAGGGACCCAACTAGCGCACCCTAGTAGTCGAGGGGGCTAATAATCGAGAATAGATTGTGTTTCCGCCACACAATCAAAGGCTAGTATTAGAGATGGTATAGGGACCGATTGTATTCCATGGCACACAATTCAAAGCCAACGGAGGATTATTAGCCTCCAGGATCAAAGGATTATTAGCCTCCACGGTAAACACGTAGAAGGACATACCATATATAACTCCATGGATGGAGTTATCCCCGATTACCATCATAATGTCCTAAGGCATGCCAGAGAACCTCACATGACCGTATATCAGTCGTAGGTCACAATTAACAGTATCAGAAATAGTTTTTCCTCTCATTTTCTTAGCTTATGACTCATCAAGCTTCAGAAATTAGTAAGGATTTCACCATTAATCCTTCAAAATACTCAAGAAATTCACAGAAACTTAACAGTGCGATTCCATGTAAATTTCTCAATTATAAATCATAATATGAACAATAATCTTTTACAAATTAACTGTCAAATATTAGAAATTACCAATTTTAAACATTAAATCCTCAATTTTCGTATCTAGGGTTTTGATAAATATTTCGGACATAAAACGGATACCAAACACATGCATTTACAAGAAATCAAAGCCAGATATTGCAGTATAAAATGTAAATATAAAATTTGTCCGATTAATTTACAGAAACAAGCTTTATTTATGCAGAATATAGAGAAACATGCTTTAAGAGCATAAATACAGTTGTAGAGTTATTAAAACACTGTAAAAAAGGTATATAACGTCTGGAGTACACCTGCCTGAGCCTGTTCTACTATTATTTTTACCCGAAGCGAAGCGAAACGGTGGATTTTCCCCTTTTTATTCCCTTTCTCCTCTTCCTCTTTCTCCTCTCTGTTCTGTTGTTGAGGGTTTTGCTGAAATGTGCCCCTCTCTCTCCTCACTTTCACATTTAAAACGCTGAAGAAAAGAGTCATGAGCGGCCATCGAGCGCTGGTTCTCACAAGTTGGGGCCAATGTTGGCGCTCGAGCGCCCATTGAGTGCCACCCTCTTAGCTCTACCTTGCTCCCGCCTCGCCTTGGGCGATCACATTCGTAAAATAGCGATCGAGCACCGCTGAACTGCCCATTGAGTGCACACTCAGTTTTTGGCCCATTTCGCCTCATTTTGCTTCGTATGAAAATTTTCACTATATTTTAAACCAAAAAATGATTTTCATCCACATAATTATCATATTTCGGGATTTGGATCTCACACTCTCCCCCACTTACAGAAATTTTATCCTCAAAATTTAACGAACCTCAAATTTCACAATCAAGGAACCTCCCTAACATATCCAAATCATTTCTAGATTCCGGTGGTTATCCTAGAAAAACCTTATTCCTCCTAATTGTTCTAATCCTTATCATTTGACATGTCTTATTAGGATCCAAATCTACTAAGTCTAAAGACAAATCTATTTCATTAGCTACTTTTCTAACTTAGTTCCAAATCTTACACAAGCAAAATGCTTCATTTCATTTCATACTAAACCTCAGGATTGAGTATTTCCCTTGAACATCACCTTAGACCTTAATATGTAGACAGGTTCATCACTCTTCCGTTGCGCCACTCTGATCAGTAATTTAGTTTTGAATTTGTTGAATTTCAATTACCATCACTATTACAACCTAACATTACAATTCCTCTACTGAGCTTAGTCAAAATCCCAGTATAAATTTAAAGTCTCAATTAAACTTTAAAAGCAGGATACTTTACATTTTCTTCATTTCATTGGCATGTCCTTAAATCGACACTTCCATCAGACACATTCCATTTCAAACACCTAATTTATGCAGTAACCTTGATTAAAACCGATTCTAAGATATCCGTGTCACAGAACTAATTCTCACAGATCCTCAATTCACCACAGAACAAGAGTCCTAACTGTAACGGTAATCATAATTTTGATACAGTTTTAATTCATTACCTAAAATTTTAAGGCCTTAACAATTCGCAACCTTAGAATCTCAAAACTTCTACGCCAAGCAATTTTAGATATTGTTGGCATACCGATAAGCCCATTGATTCATCCTGAACACATCCTCCATAATCATGATTAGTCGGTTGTTCTAATATGGAACCACATGGGCTTCCTATTTCCAACTTCATATCTCCAACATTTCAGATACGATTTTGCTTTCCCCAACTTAGAAACGTGACATT
>JAOVVI020016002.1:0-11015 GCA_028571085.2 Nepenthes alata
CAGCCATGAACTAGATAAATTTTGAAAATGAGTATCTTTGCTATAAGGAAACTCCCTAAACCGGTCAAGAACTAGCCTTAAATTGGCCATAAAATCAATAAAATAGAACCGGCCCATTTAGTATTCCTTCTAATATTGGAATTGGCAGTCTCGAGAAAAGAGGCTGAACCAGCCCCGAACCGGTTGAACTAACTGTCAGCCCAGCCAAAGTATAATGTACTGAGGCTAGCTCTCTACTGCTGAACTAGCCACCCAAAACCCTTTGAAATGATTACTGAATTGAACCCTTAAATAGCATCAGAACTAGCAAGGCATCCTTGATGCTGAATCGGGCAGTCCATGAAAAAAGACTAAACTGGCTGTGAACCAATTGAACCAGCTGCTGATCCAACCAAGTTATTTAGTACTAAAGTTGATCTATCAACCTATGAAATGACGGAAAAAAATACTTTTAAAATTATCACTAAATCGGGCCTATAAATGGTGCCAAAACCAGCTAACAACACCCCAGTGAATGCTAGAAATTAATCTACTGAACGAGCCCAATTTGGCTTCCAAACCAGTTGAATTTGCACTCAAGATATTGAGGTAATATTAAGGTATGCACTTGTAAAAATATGCCTCAATCCGACCCCTGAACTGGGCCTCGAGCAAAGTAAGAAGAATCAGCCAAATGCTAAAATTTTAGCAAATGGAGATGCCTTGAACCATTGAATCAGTTCATATAACGAATTCATAGGTGAAGAAAATTAACAATAATAAATAAGCATGGACCAACCCTGGAACTGATCATTAAATCGGCCACAAATCAAGAGCCAAGTCTGTAAGTAATTGTGCTTAAATTGGATTGAAGAAATCAACCTGAGTTGGCCAAAATCAATTACTGAACCAACAACTGAATCAACCAAATATATTACATGTTAATTCTAAATTTTTAACATATGTAAAAGTTTAAGGTTAAAGCCACAAAAATGAACAACGCATTGATTTCTATTATGATTTACAATTTATCACCAAAGATTGCATTTTGTGATTGTATGTTTTGGTGTATATTTCAATATTATGGAAAGTTTGCATGGAAGCTTTGCATGATCTAAGAATGATAAGTATTTTCTCCCAGAAGGGAGAAAATTAAAGAAAGAAGTACTAAGAACGATTGTAAAAGCTTCGAACAGAGATTTAGAAAAGAAGAATTAAGAAACTGGACTAAGAAATTATTTCAGTGGGTAATATTTCGGGCATGTGATAAATATTATAGTAGAAACTAAAAGATTATCCTTGCCGCGGATTTCAGCGGATGATATTCCTTGGCACGCCGTAGGATATTACAGTAGAAATCAAGGAATTGCCCCTAGCGCTACAGGGGAATAATAGTGGATTGTGGCCCCATCTAACGATATATAATAGGTATGTACCACCCTGTCCTGGGGGTGTACTATGGAGGATTATGGATATGGCTTAGATTATATGATTTATATAATCCTTTCATCGATTGACCACTCTATTTGCTAGTAAGGCCTACTAGCACTAGTCCCTCAAGAAAAGAAAATGAGAATCAGTATAATAATAAAGAAAGATAAATGCATTAGAGAAAATGCTTATTTCATTCATTTCATTGTATCCGATTCTTATTCTTTATGATAACGTAATTTTTGTATAAATGTGTATATCTTTATATATTATGTACCTTACTGAGTATTTAACTCACTCTTTTACTATTTTTCTAACCCCTTAGATGGGGAGTACGAGTTGGTATCTGGTGATCAGGATTGAAGTTAGTATGGTTTAAGATTATGTATTTATATATTTTGATAAAATTGTAATGGATGTATGGAATATTGTAGTTGATCTTGTAATAAAATGAATGAGACTTTTGGTATTACTTATTGGTTATGCTTCTGCTATTTATTATTATGGTCATTACTTATACTTCCATAGAAATTTTATGATAATAATTTTAGTACGTAGTAGTATCTCTAAAAAATCCAATGCTGTATTCTATTCGTACGGGGTTAGAGTCACTTGATATGGAAATCACATAGATCCTATGTATAATGGTTATATATTTTTTGGATGTATATGTAGTATGACTTACTTTCTGTTAATTTTATTTTACTTACTTACCAGAGTGGCATTGCGTGATGAATCCGGAGTGCTTTACGTTTTCTCAGGGCCGGAGTAGCCATGATTGAGTTGAGGCCGGAGTGGCCATGGACCCGGAGTACCTTCTCGCTAAAAGACCGGAGTGGCCTTGTGTTTTTCTTTTGTGGTAAGTAAGATGATTCCGGAGTGACTTATGTACTCTAAAAGCCGGAGTGGCCTTGCGTGTGTTGAGGGCGGAGAGGTTATGATGATGCCGGAGTGCCGTTTGTACACTTTAAGCCGGAGTGGTGTGTGATGCGGCTTTTATTAAGGCGATGTGGTGATGATTCGAAGTAGCTAGTTATTGCTGAAGTGGCATGGTGATGCCGAAGTGGGGTTTTGTTTTTGGCTGATTTAGATGCAGCAAAAAAAAATTAATTAAATACAAAAAAAAAATTAATTAAAAAAAAGAAAAATTAATTAAAAAAAAGGTCTATTAATTTATTTTGCTTTGGTGTGCAGCCTTATGCCGATCTTGGTTCCAATTTGTTGCTGGAGTGGTATGTTGTGCTGAATTAGCCAGGATGCGGGTTTTGGGGAGTTTTGGCCAATTTGACATGCTGTCGTGGTGTGTCGGTGATGAAAAAAAAAAAAGGCGGGAGTCCGGTTTTAATTTCCAACCTGTCCTGCCGGATTGGTTTGCTTGTTTGTTTTGCTAGGATTTGGGTGTTGGCCGGCTTCATTTCCTGCTGACCGGAAAAAAAAAGCTTTTTTGGGGGAGCCTCGCTGGCGGGATTCTTGTCTTACTATCGTGAAAAAAACAAATCGCCGTCTTGGTGTGACGGCAAAATTGTCGTTTTCAAATGGAGTTAAATTGAAGTGCGGGAATGCGTACTTCAATTGCTGGTTGGCTATGCGGGTTTGGCATGGTGAATGGTTTGGCGTTGCTGACTTGGCATATCAATGGCGTTCATCAGTGGATGGGTTTCCCTGCTGAAGTGGCATGTCATCTCCTGGTAACTGCCAGTATGCAAGTAATCCGGTTGTTCCGAAGTCAAAGCCGATTGTGTCTTTGCAGATGCAGATTTGCTGACGTGGCCGGATACCTTTTTGCCTTTGCCCAAACTGGCTTCTGGTGGATGCCGATTTGGTTTGCGAATGGATGGTTTGACTGACGTGGAATCTTTTTGCCAGTCTGGTTTGGACGGTAAATAGCTGACTTCACATGCCGATTTGGTGTGTGGGCAATTTTGCCATTTTCAAATGGAGGTAAAATTGAAGTGTGGGAATGTGTACTTCAACTGCTATTTGGCTATGTGGGTTTGGCATGCTAATCAGGCTCGATTGCCGTCTTGCTGGAGGCTGGTGTGTCCTTGCTGGCTTGGCATATCATGTGTCGATTAGGACAAGAGATTGCCGCTCTTGATCTGCAACTCAATTGCCGTTCTTTCGGCGAGCGTATCAAGCGCAGTTTTAGGTTTGCGTTTCAAATGCCGATTCCGATTATGTAATTTTTTATTATTAATGACGTTCGTCATGGCTTTGGGGTCTCCTTGTCTCTATTTTTATTTACCCAAGTCGGCAAAACACTTGGTAAAGAACATAGCTGATGTGTACATTTTATTAAAATTTTAATACAATTAATTACTTACCAAAAAAAATAATTTACAGACATTTAGAGTCATGGATGTCGATTGTGTACTTCAATTCTGTATAGATTAGGTATAACTCTTTACGTAAGGTCCGATATCACAATTTAGATCGGCATCAGTGTCACATGATAATGTGGCATATTTTGGGTCCTATCTTTGGTTAATATTAATTTATTTTGGTTAGTCGTTGCATCAATGTGAGGGCCATATTGACAATTATGATTATAAATGTTGATAATTATTAATAACGGGATTGGGATTTGGAACGTATGACCTAACCAAGTGGTATCAGAGAAGTCGTAAGAATGATGTATTATTTGGTTTGAGGTTCTAATGTGATTACTTATTTTGTAATAGGATTGAAATATGTCATCTGGGCAAGGAGGAAGAGGAATATTTGGCCATCATGGTAAGGATGGCAGATGTGATGGAAGCTATGGCACGAGGACCTCATAACTCGGAGCTGGCAATGACAAACCCAACGACAACCGCTTATGATTGTTTCACCAATTAGATGGTGCCAAAATTTATGGGTGATTCGAACCCTACCAAAGTTGAGATTTGTATCTATCGAATTGAGAAAGTTTTTACCGTCATATGATGTTTGAAGGAGGACATGGTCATGTTCGCCACCTATAACTATCATAATAGTCCAAGAACGATGTACTATTATTCAAGACCTATATATGAAATATCTACATTTAAACCATATAAATGATTTCAAATTAGAAAAAAATAATTTAGATTTTTTATTCACAAAATAGAGTTCTTTTCACAAATTTGATTAGAAATGACAAGTAAAATTTAATAGCCAAATATTTTATGATTTTTTTAATAATATCTTAAACATAATTATAAACCTTTAAAATATTCAAATCTTAATAAAAATAGACATGAATGCAATAAATATTCAAAGGGGGACAAAAAAGGTGACATGTATCTATATTTGAATAATAATTAAAAGAAAAATTGAAAGATTTTGACAAGAGATAAAATAATAAGTTTAAAAATACTTATCGTAAACCAAATCATTATCCAATCTAACATAAAATAGTTTCAAAATCAACTTTATTTACTTTCTATCTCTTCTTCCACTCTCTTCTACCCTAGAAATATCCAAAAATTTGTGATAGGTCTTTTATAAAAAATTAATACATGTGCACCAATCTACTGTACAACAAGCACAAGGGTTAGACGCATATACACATGAGCACATCGTAGTCCATGCACAAGCATTACCCACATTGCCCAATCCATGTATAAATGTCTCTTCTATGCACGAGTGTAACTTAGATTACCAAACCCACACAAAGTACCCATCATTTTTAAAAAGTGTTCCTGCATGTTTGAATTGTCTTGCATGCCTCAAGAATTTCTCAAATTTTTCTCTACATGTTTATACTAAAACAGAAGTTACTGAATTTTTGTAGAATTTTTTACTAACTAATTATTATGCTGTAGATGTTAGAATGTAGCTTTTATATACTTTAAAAATTTATATGTTTAAATTTCTACGGAGATTTTACACACTGTATATTATAAAAGTATCAGACTATTATAATAAGTTCAACGGATTGTATATTATCACATGCCTTAGTATATTATAGTAGTAATCAAAATTTAAACCTATTATATACAAGTGAAAGTCGCATTTGACCCCGTTTATAGAGTTATATATATGATAACTTACTTATGAGTTTTAAATAGTTATGTATAACCTTTGGTTAAATGAAAATAAACATAATTTGGGTTTTAATTACCTCCCTTTTAGTCGACGAGGCTTTATTGGCTGTTGGTCCCTTAGAAATTGCATAATTGCGCATGATTTCATGACATAGATTTGAATAAGAATATGATAAAGAAATTTAAAAATTTGAGTTTATGTTGTCATGGAAATTCATAGTACTTTATTGAATCTGATGTATTGTCTCTTCCAGCATGTTTTAATACATGCTATATGTTTAATTATATAAATTATATAACTTATAGAGCTTTTAACTTTCTATTTTTTGCTAACCTTTTCAGATGAATGGTTCGAGTATTTGTAAGATGATTAGGATTGAAGAAGAAATTGTTCAAAGAGACTAGGATTAGAGTTATGAAATGTTTGACATTATATTTAAATTTTTAGACAATAGTTTAATATAATTTACGTTAATAAGGAAAGGGTTATGTATAAAAGTTGACATGAAATTATGGAAATAATTTATGTTATTATAGTTTGTGGGTCTTGGGATGTTAGAATTGACAGTTGACAATAGTGGATTTTAGTTTCAATTGATTTATTTACTCTGATTTTGTTTCAATTAGCCATAACTCCTTATGTAAGGTCTCAATTACAGTTTGGTTGTATCAGAGCCACATGATGACGTGACATTTTGGGTCCTGTGTTTATGTCAAATTATTTTATTTAGTCGGTCGAGATATCAATATGAACCTCAAGTCCATGGTTAATTTGATAATTATTATTGACAATAATTATTATGACGAGATTTGGTATTAGGACGTGACAAGTTAAAGTGGCATCAGAGAAGTTGTAAGGAAGATGTCTTATTTTTTATTTGAGGATCTAATGTGATTAAATATTTTGTGATAGGATTGAAAGATATCATCTGGATAAGGAGGAGGAGTTGGACTTAGCTCTCGCCCAACCGAGAAGAGGAGTATTTGGTTATAATGGCAGGGATGGTTGACATGATGGAATCTGTGTCTCGAGGATCTCATAACTTGGAGCCAACCCCGTATAAACCAGCGTAACTTCTTATGATCGCTTCACTAATAAAAGGGTGCCATAATTTATAGGTGAACCAGACCCTAGAAAGGCAGAGATTTAGATCTGATTGATCGAGAAAGATTTTGCCGTTATTCAATAACCAGAGGAGGACAAGGTTATATTTTCCTCCTAAAGGAGAGGTGGACCATTTGTGGTAGATGAAGAAGCAAGCAATGGGATTAGATAACGAAGAGAATTTTTGGGACATATTCATGGAAGTTTTTATGGACAAGCATTTTTCGATGAGCTTGAAAGAATAAAAGGTGGATGAATTTGACTGTTTATGGTTAGGGAATTAGATGGTTGCAGAGTATAATACTAAGTTTACCAAGTTATCCTGATATAGTCAATGTTGTAAGATTTTGATTTCTATAATATCATAATTAAAAGTAATTAAGGTAATAAAATCAAAATTAGGTTTAAATCATGTGAAAAAATTGAGTTTCGGAAGCATAGGAAGTGGTGGAGCGGGACACCCGCCGGGCACCCGAGGCTAATCCAGGGGACCCGCACCTTTCGAGCAGTCGAGTGCCGGTGGAAGGCGCTAGATCAAGCAGTGGCATGCCAGCCCGAGATATAAAACACGCGAGGGTTTCTCTCTTTTGTCATTTTCAGCTAGTTTGCGTTAGAGGAGAAGGAGCGATCACGAAGGAGAAGAGAGAGAAGGAAGAGATCGAGGTTCATAAGTTTGATTTCAGCTTAGAGCTAGTTAGAGAAGTTGTAGATCAGGTCGAGACAAATACACCCATATTCTTTTCTTTACATTTTTGTACTTTTTGTTCCGTTCCTTCAGGTATTTTCTTTCAAATACCAGTCTAAATTTATATTTTGTAAATTTCATGTATTTAGCATGTATATATGTTGATTTCATGCTTGATTTCTAAGATTTGTGCGGTATTCGACTTTGCAAAATCCTAACCCATGCCCCCTTTGGATTTACCTGTTTTATTTGAGATTTATATATGATTTGGCTTTAGAAACTTGAAACCCTAACTTCATGGACGTGGGTACTTCAATTATTTGGTATTTATTCACATATATTTTGTATATGTTATTTTACGTATTCCGAAAATATTGTTGGACATGAATAGTGATATTTATTCACATATATGTTATATATGTTATTTTGTATATGCTTCAAAAATTACGTTGTATGCATTGTGAATGGATTTATTGTCTGGAAGCTCTACAGTTATATTTGGCTCTTTGTGGTAAGAATTTCTTACATCTTCGAAACTTTATATTGATTTGTGCATGTAATTAATGACATGTGAAGACTTAAACTCCAAAGAAAATGATTATCTGTATCCATATCAAAGAATTATGAAAGTCATGTAAAGTATTTGAAGAGAACTTCACAATTTATTATGTTTGATGATTCGTTCTTCATGGACTGAGAACTCTGTATAAGTTTATGGTAGAACCTTCCATTAAGAATAAGTAATTATAAATTTGGATCAAGAATTTATATTTCAGAGGGTAGTATTCTCTAACCTGTCTTAGGATATTACTGTGGTAGATCGAGGAATGCTCCTGGGCCACGGGAGATGTTATGGTGGCATATTTGTTATCTGACCCTATATATCGGGTGAAAAGTATTCCATCCACCACAGGACGTTAATGTTTGAGGTATTGTGGGTAGCGCCTTAGAATGTATGAATGCATACACATTCCATTCCTCGTTCGGCTACTCTGTTAGCTCGTAAAGCCCATTGGCCCTGGACCGTAAAGATAAAAAATTTTTGCGTGTTTTAGAACCTAAAGGAATCTGAAGTAACATGAGAAAGGTAAATGTGTTCCAAAAATGTATTACTCCATGCTTCATGTTTATACATTTATATTATACTCCAATATCATTTCTTTACTTTATTTTGAGTATATTACTTATTGTCCTTACTTATATTGTGCATTATTGAGTATTTTGGCTCACTCATTGTTATTTTCTTTCATTCAGATGAGCACAAACTTATACCTGATGAGGCGGAATGAGGATTAGAAGTTAGCTAGGTTGCAGACTTGGAGGATTATTTTGTGGACTTAATTTTATGGTTTTGTACCTTATGGAGTGCTTTTGTATATCATTTTACCGATATGTTATGTTACCGTACCGATTACCGAATAAGAAGTACTGATTACCTATATGTCATGTTATGAAGTATCAATGCATGTTTATAGTCTACTGAATACTGTACACCGACTACTGATTTTTGATTCTGAAGTATAATACTGTCAAAGCATGTTTTCTCTATTTCCTAGATCATATACTGATTAACCGTTCTGTTTATGCATAGTTACATGATCGTTCTGCATCACTATTTTACTGCTCATGTGCATGTACCTTACTGGGCCTCGGCTGACTGTTTTGTTATTTTCTCCCCTCCAGATGAGACAGTAGAGTTACTGGCTGATGAGAAAGAGTAAACAGAGAGGTGTTGTTTGAAGACTTTTGAGGACCTTAGTGCATTGGAGCTATTTTTGAAGAGCCTATCGATGTGAAGGCTTAGCTAGAAATGTGATTTTTGTATACTGACTTTATGTTTATGGATTTTCTAGAACATGTGGATCTTTGTATGAAAAGCATATGATATGCATGACTGTAAAAAGGAAAAACTATGCTTCTACCGAATGTTAGTTTAACTTTTGCTTTAAACTCTTGATTTACTGTACAGGTCCTACACGGCATCTCGTTATTAAATTGTTAGTGTAGCTAATATTTTCATAGACTTGTGCCATGGATGGCACATGTGATCCTTTGTATGCTTGTTGTAGGAAATTATGGACAATTGATAGTTGCATGTTATTATGGATGATCATACAGGTTATATTTTGGATTTTTCATCCAATTATAATGGGGACTCTGTCAAAATTTCTGTAGAAGCCTGCCTTATACTTTAGACAGTTAATTGTGTTTCTGTTCTGACGGAAGCTTTTGAGGATAAAAAAAATTCGTTCCATCATAATTGGTATCAGAGAATTGAGATGCCTTAGAAATTAATTGATCGAAAAGCAGAAGCATAGGTTTAAATCTCTGAATAGAATTCCTGTAGGAATAAGTAGAGGAAGTTAAGACCGTTAGGACCCTTAAGAGATTTGTTCTTATGCTTGGTTAGAAATTCCTTAAAGTTGTTGAATATTTTCCTTCTCATTTCGTGTGATCCTTGTCTTATATCCTTATGTTTGCCTTGATTATAGGATGGCAAGTAGAAGAGGTGGAAGGAATGGCCGCAGTGGCGCTAGCATGCCTTATGATAGAGAGGCCGCTTATATTGATCTACTGGAAAGGATGACCAATGTAGTAGAATCTGTCGAGCAAAAGCACGTGGCTTCGAATCCTACACCCGAGCCAACTCCGATGCTTCCTGGTCCTACAACACATGATAGATTCACAGCTAAGCAAGCACCGGGCTTCCTAGGAAAGCCTGATCCGACTGAAGTGGATGTGTGGATGAAAAGAATAAAAAAGATATTCACTGTGCTTGGTTGTACCGACCGGGATAAGGTCACCTTTGCTGTGTACAAACTGGAAGGTGAAGCTGATAGTTGGTGGGATATGCAGAAAAGGGCGATAGGAGTGCTTAATGAAGCCATTACCTGGGAGATGTTTGAGGATGCATTTCTAGTGAAGTACTTTCCATCCAGTCTCCGAGATCAGAAGGAGCAAGAATTTATGAGACTGAGACAAGGGAACATGACCGTGAAAGAATATGATGCCAGGTTCACTGAGCTGTCCCATTTTGCACCCTTTTATGTAGAGGACGAGCAGAGGAAAGCAAAAAAGTTCCTGCAAGGGCTACGGGATGATATTAGGAAGTTGTTGTCTGTTTTGAAGTTCCAAACTTACGCTGAGATCCTGGACAGAGCAGTGATCTATGAGAAGGAAACGGAGACGGAATGGTTCTATGCAAAGAGAACCGCCAGCCGAGCGAGAGTAAGTACTGGATTAGCTGTGGGGTCTTCTGGACCATCCAATAGGACTAGGGCGGCTGACAGGAGAAAAAAATATTGTATCGGCTCAATCAGTAACTGGTACTAGAGCGTCGGCTGATAACTGCACCTTTTGTGGGAGGAAACATCCGAGACAAGAATGCCGTAAGATGTCGGTAGCGTGTTTCAGATGTGGGCAGCAAGGCCACATTCTCAGGAACTGCCCGCTACCTCAGAGGATGGAAGGAAAGAAGCCTACTGTCTTGGCAAGGGCCTTCGCGGTGGTTGTTCAAGATCCGGAGGCATCTCCGAATGTCGTGGAAGGTACCCTTTCTATTTGTGGAGTTTCTGCATCCATATTATTTGACTCAGGGTCTACCCATTCCTTTGTTTCCCCGTAATTTGCATGTTGTATCGTATCTGCCCCGTGTGTTTTGGATTGTGAATTATCTGTGTGTACTCCCATCAGATCATCTGTGATTACTGATGTGATGTATCCAGAATGTGTGGTTGAGGTGAATGGGAACCATTTGGTTGTGGATTTAGTGTTGTTAGACATGGGTGATTTTGATGTGATCCTAGGA